>NC_069455.1:32217129-32239510 GCF_026875155.1 Cherax quadricarinatus | reverse complement strand
TTTTGATATTTTTTTTTCTTTTCACTGCCTGGTTATATTTATCGTCGTTATTTACGACTGTCTGAAGGATTTTCTCGTCTTATATCTATCTGAGTGGGTTTACAAATAGATTATACTAATTATTTATTGTCGTAAACACCATTTTATTAACATTTCGAATGTAACATCATCCATTTTCGGAATTCAAAAATATATTAAGAATAATGTTAAATTTGAAAATATTTAAAATTCTAAAGTTTAAATTTGAAATACGTTTTGTACAAAGCAATAATTGAGTTAGAGTCATATAGCTGAGACTTGACGTAACAACCAAGACTTAATGAAACTACCCAAGAATACTAATTCTGAAGCAAATTTAAATCTTTTAATGGATTTTTAATAAGGGGCTCGTAAGTTTCCTTATCCTCTAATAGCAAATTTATTTTACCATTATAGTCTACCTTATCCATAATTACATTCACATTTGCTTTACCAGCTTTCATAAGGTGATATGACTTAACAAATCTTTGAGGACAATTCAGTTCTTTTTGCAACCTGGAAAAACAAGGGGGTCTACCCCCGGAAACGTTCAACATTTGCAAAGGCATGGTATATGGGGCATTGCTCAGACCTGTGGAACTGAATTGTCCTTAAAGATTTGTTAAGTCATGTGATGAATTAAAGAACGATCCTCGACTTCACCCTCAGAAAGCTGATAAAGCAAATGTGATAGTAATTTTGGATAAGGTTGATTATAGTGTTAAAATGAACTTGCTATTAGAGGATAAGGAAACTTACGAGACCTTTAATAAAAATCCGTTGGATCAGGTTAATAGTGAGTTTAATAAACAACTTAGAATCTTAATGGAAGGTAATGATGAACTAATTAAACAATTATTATCTAGGTCGGCGACACTCCCTTTTATGAATGGTTTGATTAAAAACCACAAGCCGAGCTTTCCAGCCAGACCTGTCATTAGCTCTGTGGGATAGGCGGCTGATGCACTGCCAGAATGGTTGGTAAAAATGTTAACTTCTTTACTAGGCAACATCTCAGAAGCTCACATTAAAAACAATGTTTATCTTATTGACAAATTGCAAAATGTTAATGTGTCTAATGATTTTACGCAAGTAACTTTTAACGTCACAGCTTTGTTCACCTGTGTACCTGTCCCTGATTTGTTGTCTTATCTGCAAGAAGAACTAGGTGAGTTCCCCCTGCCCTTTGATAAGAACATTATTATTGGGTTGATTAAGTTGTGTGTGGTTGATTGCAAGTTTGAGTTCAAAGGGAAATACTGTTCTCAAAGGCAGGTAATGGCTATGGAAAGTCAATTGTCTCCCCTATTGAGCAATTTATATATGGAGTTCTTTGAGACAAAGCTACTGAAAGATATTTTGCCCCATGAAGCTAAGTGGTTCAGATATGTGGATGACATCTTGTGTCTTTGGCCTAATTATGTGGACCTAAATACATTTTTACCGAGACATGATTCTGTTGTTCCCTCGATTAACTTTACAGTTGAGGAAGAAGTGAACTTTAAACTTCCATTTTTAGATGTTCTGATGCACAGGGTCGATAGAATGTTTAAGTTTTCAATATATAGGAAGGCCACGAATGTGTGTTCATGCATTTACTATGACTACAATCATTAAACTAGAGTAAAAAGAAGTGCTTTTCTCGCTGTGTTTTTGTGAGCTTACAGAGTGTGTAGTCCTGAGTTCTTAGATGAGGTAATTAGGAAAATATCTGACATTGCTACAAAGATATGTTACCCAAAGGTGTTTGTAGAGACTGCTTTGTTGGTAGCTAGAAAAACTTATCATAGGACTGAACCAAGAATAACTTCTCATAACAAGAATATGTTTGTTCTACCATACACTGAGAATTTATCAGTTTTCCAAATTGCCCCAAAGAAACTCAATGTACAAGTCGTTTTAAAGAATTTATTGACTGTCAAGAGTATGTTGATCAAGAATTATCCAAAACATGGCGTAGGTGGCGTGTACAGGATTGGGTGCCAAGGATGTACCCTTTCATACGTCGGCCAAACGGGCTATTACAACCCAGGATTTCAAATGGCCTGTTATCCTGGGTGTAAAGGGAGCAAAATAAACACAGCAGAAAACTTTTGACTTATATTATCCTTCACCAATTTAGAACAGAAGTATGTACACTATATACACTATGTACAACGATAGGTATTACTGCACTCCACGGTAAGCAAGGCAGAATAGAAGCCACTAGAGAGCAGACCGTGCTTCAACCAGCTCTAGAATGGGAATGACAAGGGCAGACAGGAGAGTGGTACCCACATAACCTCTGCGATTGCCAAAACCATCTTCTTATTGGCTGGAACCTAGGTACTGGTTGAACGACGGGGCCCCATCGTCAGCCCTCAGTCACCTGGTTCGCTGGTTGGGGGAGATAGCCTGTAAATAAGGGTGTCTACATGCTCCAAATAAAGGTTACGTACTCTTTGCATGCCACATGGGCAAACCTTTAAATATTAGAATCACTCATCACCAGTATTCAGTAAGAACAGCTAAAGAATCTAGTGCAATATTGAACTACACACGAGTCTGTAACAATTATGCAAAGTGGGCTGAGGCAAAAGTCAATGTCCCACTTACTTCATGGCTAGGAAATGTTCTTGAGTCTGCAATTATTAAACACGATAAACTTTTGCTACTTAATGGTACTGGTGGATTATTTAAGCTTGGTTCATTTATAATTAAGGCTACCATGCACAATATGAAACTTGATTCTTTTATCAATGCTTTTATGAATGCTTTATGTGTCAGGATTCCACGAATAGGAGCTAGGGTGATTCCTCTTCCTAGGTGTCCCATAGCTCGATCGCCAGCACACTCAGCTCACACTCTGAGGTGTGGAGCTCGAATCTCAGGTACGGCTGGAAAACGATAGAGACGTGTTTCCATAAGACACCTGCTGTCCCTGTTCATCCATCAGTATAAAATGGGTACCTGGGTGTTAGTCGACTGGTGTGGGTAGCATCTTGGAATAAAACTAACCTAATTTGCCCAAAATGCTCAGTATAACAAGTTGCTTTCTATATAATAGTATGTCATTACCTAGAGTATTCCTGGAGAGAGTTTCGGGGGTCAACGCCCGCGTAGCCCGGTCTGTGACCAGGCCTCATGGTGGATCAGGGTCTGATCAACCAAGCTGTTACTGTTGGCCAAACACAACCCGACATACAAGCCACAGCACGGCTGTCAGGTACTGACTTTAGGTCCCTGTCCAGCACCTTCTTGAAGACAGCCAGGGGTCTATTGGTAATCCCTTTATGTATGCTGGGAGGAAGTTGAACAGTCTTGGGCCGCTGATACTTATTGTGTTGTCTCTTATCGTGCTAGTCGTGCCCATGCTTTTCATAGGGGGTATGTTGCATCGTCTGTAGAATCTTTTGCTTTCATAGGGAGTGATTTTCGTGTGCAAGTTTGGTACTAATCCCTCTAGGATTTTCCAAGTGTATATAATCAGGCATTTCTCTCACCTGCATTATAGGGAGTACAGGATGAGGAACTTGAAGCGTTCCCAGTAACTGAGGTGTTTTATCGCAGTTATTTGTGCCGTGAATGTTTTCTGTACATTTTCTAGGTCAGCAATTTCACCTGCCTTGAAAGGTGCTGTTAGTGTGCAGCAATATTCCAGCCTAGATAGAACAAGCGACCTGAAGAGTGTCATCATGGGCTTGGCATCCCTAGTTTTGAAGGTTCTCATTTTCAATCCTGTCATTTTTCTAGCAAATGCGATTGATACAATGTTGTGGCCATTGATGGTGACATTCGCTGACATTATCACTCCCAGGTTTTTAAATTAGCTTTTCGCCCTACTGTGTAGTTGGAATCTGTTTTATACTCCCATAAAGTTTTAATTTCCTCATGTTATCCATATCAGAGTAATTGAAATTTCTCATTAATGAACTTCATATTGTTTTCTGCGGCCCATATGAATATTCGGTTGATGTCCACCTGGAATCTTGCAGTGTCTTCACAGTCATGCAAATTCGGGTGTCATCTGCAAAGGAAGGCAAGTTTCTGTGTCTTATACCCGTCTCTATGTCAGATATGAGGATGAGCAACAGGATGGGAGCGTGTGAGGGAAAAGTTCAATAGATAGGAGTAGCGAGGGAGTACATAGTAACAATAGTTTCATTGCCGGCTACTTGTTAAGGTAGGGTAAGTCAAGCTCCTACTATTCCCGCCTTTTTTCCCCCTCCTCGAAAGTGATAGTTTCATTGCTGGCTACTTGTTAAGGTAGGGTAAGTCAAGCTCCTGCTATTCCAGCCTTTTGTCCCCCACCTGGAAAGTGATAGTTTGACTGCCGGCTGCTTGTTAAGGTAGGGTCAGTCTAGCTCCGCTATCCCTTCCCCCCCCTTTCTTTCCTTCCCCCCCCCCCGAAAGGTGACGTGTGGGGCTCCGGTCCAAACAGTAATCACTAGACTCACAGCTCCCAGCACTACTGTAAGTACATGCCTGCCTTGTATTCCAGTGGATTTTTTGGGTTTTTAAAAGCTTCACTTTTGACCAATAATAAACTTAGTCCTTTCAGTCTTGCTCTAAGTTGACTGTTGTAATAATCACCACGTCTTTTAGGTATTGTACTTATCATGGAGAGTGATTTCTTAAGCAGTGGGTAACCTGTCTATCTTTCCAGCTTGGATGACAGAGAGGGTCACCTGCCAATCAACGAGTAAAACTGATGGAGATGGACAAACGTCCTGAGACTTCCCCTTTTTGGATTTAATTACCTGTGCACCTGTATGAAATTGCAGGACGTAACCCCTCATCATTGCAGTGGTAAAGAACCTGCTTTCCTGTCATAAGGATAGAATACTCATAGCTATACTGTGAAGAATGAACCGGTGGGTTGTAACCAACACCTGCGACCCCCCCCCCCCATCATCAGCAACTGCTATGATTTCAACAACACTCAGTGTCACCAACACCAGACACCCCTATATATATTAGCGTTGAGTTCAAATGTTATTTTATTCATTTCACTTTTCATTTTTCTTTCAAATAGGATATACCTTTCATGTTTTCTTGTTTTATGTTTGCTTTAATAAATAATAAAGTGTTTATCTTTGTGAATTATTATTTCTTTTTCTATTCATTAATTTTCCTGAGGAGGAGCCAGCCTTGGTAATACTGTAGGAAGTTGTTACAGGGCTGAGTAAGCCTTCACAAGTGGCGACCTTGCCAGGATTAACTCGACTGAATCAAGATTCAACTCCATCTCGAATCTACCATTGGATCTTCAATGCCGCATTCCACAGACGGTTACCACCAGCCATGAGTAATCATTCTCTATGGTAGGACTACAGTACAGGTATTTAAAAGATTTGGTGATTGTTATACTCTCAATTTATTGTAAGTCAAGTCAAGGCAAGAATACTAGTTAATTATGCCATCTGTTTTTGTGTGAGCTTGAAACACTTTGGAGGATTAGACTCTAGGGACCCGAGATTTTCCAGTGACAATTTGTTTCATTGAGCTCTTTATTTTATCAAGGGAACTGTCGCTGGACACTCTTGATTTGTTGGTGAGAAGATTGGATGGTCAAGTGATCCCATTCTACTTACTGTTTGCTCGGAGCCGGCATAGAACCCTTCGTTTTCATTAATATATATTGTTTAATTGAAGCAGGGATCGAGCCCTCTGGTTTATTTACAGTTTGAGCGGAGCAGGAATTGAACCTTAGATTTTCTTTAAAAACCCGGGTTTCTTTTCCCCCCTGATATTTTTAAGTTATTTTTTGCAAGAAATGGGGGAATACCTTTTTGGATGAACCGGAAATAAGTTAGGAAAAAACGGGGAAAAAATTTAGAATCTTTCTTTAAGTGCTAAGATCCAGGAAAGACTTGAAAGAAAAAAATTTGAGAGGAAGAAAAAACATTTTAAAAAAGGGAAAAAGAGAAGAGAAAAAAAGAGAGAAAAGAATGAGAGAGAAATCCAAAAAAGACATTTAAAAAAATTGAGAGAGAAAAAAAAAAAAAGGAGCGTGATAGCCCTTAATCTTGAAAAAAGAGCTACAGTACATGAGGAAAAAGGGCTAAGAACGGGGGAAAACAGGTAAAATTAAAAATTTGAGGAAAGGCAAAGGATAGAGAATTGGGGAAAAAAGGCTAGAAAAAGTGGAAAAAAGCTAAAAACTTGGGAGTTAATAGAGAAAAAAGGGATCGCGAGCTCAAAAAAAAGCCCCCAAAATGAAATAAAAAAAAAAAGTTAACCTTAAACAAAAACAATTAGAGGGGGGGTAATTGAACATCATCAGCTAGTCCCACAAAACCCAAACACCTAATTTACCTCCCTTCACGGGGGGGAAAAAAAACATAACTTCAAAACTTTAAACATTTTTAAAAAATACCGCTACCTTTCCTGTAAAATGGCCTGCTGACACTTGGGCTACCAGGTTGGGAAAAGGGTTTTTTTCCCTGGTCCCGGGGCATTTGAATATCACGAAAACTTTGTCGCAGGATTTTAAAATGAAATTAAAACCTACTGAAAAAAAGGGCAACCCTTAAAGCATATCAAAAAACCACAAATTTCCCTTACAGGAAAGATTTCGGGTAGGGCCCCCAAAAACAGCCGGGCCAGAACTTTCACAGTTCCCAGGCTACCCCTTTTTCCCTTTTGTTCAAACTCTTGGAAAATAGTAGTTCGGGAAATTTGGGATCGCAGTTATGAATCCTTAGAGACTTCATGGTTGCGGGACCAGTTTCGACAGCTTTTCCCCATTAAAATACGAAAAATTAAATCAAGAACTAACCTGTTTAAAAGCGGGGGAAAGTTCTGAGGGCTCCCTGACCTGTATGCTGAGGCTCACAATTCCTATAAAGACCAAAAGGGATCAAACCCTTAAGGGCAAGGGTTCATAGACCTTAAAAATCAAACCCTATTGGAAAAAAAATTTATTTTCTTTTTTTCCTTTTTGCCCCTTTTGGGTGTGGTTTTAAAGGGACATAAACGTCCAGATTGCCCTTTCCCTAAGAATTTTCCAAAAATTTGGGAAGTGTTTTAAAAACTGTAATGACCAAGGCCCCCTTTTTTTTTCGGGAACAGTTATGGATTTAAAATGTATCTACCTTTTTACGAGACACGGGTGCACATGTATATTCTTTTTCGATAAAGCTGTTCCCTAACCTTAAAAAAAACTCATTCCTCTGCAAATTTTTTAAACTACTTTGGGGGGTACGGACACTTTTTTCCCAAAATCCCCTTGTTACATTAGGTTTTAAAGGGGTTTACAGGTTTTGGGCTTAAGCCGTACTAGCCCCATCACTTCTTTTCTCCGGGACTAAAGGGAATGTAAAAAGGGGGCCATTTTTTCCTTTTAAGGGGGTTGACCTTTCATCAAACCCAAAAGGGGGACAAAAAGCTTTCCAGATCCTCTTTTTTAAGTCAGAAAAGCCCCCCCGAAAGTTCAGATGAGACTGTCTCGCGAAATTTATTGGGATTTAAAAAACCCTGATTTCACTCCCCGAAAACGAGGAAAATAGGGTCAAACCGGTTTACTTGTTAGAATTTAAAAAAAGGAATCACCTCCGAAAAACCCTAAATTCTTACTAGGGCTCAGACCAAAGCCCCGGGTTTCCCTACTATCCATCCTTTTATTTTTCCCGACTTTAAGCTTTTAAATAATCGAAGGACTCCTTTGTCAAAATTTTCAACGTAATGCCCTCCTTCATAATTGCCACAATGCCCCCTAAACAAAATCAAGTTTTTTCCAAAAGGAAAAAATTTCATATAAATTTTGAATAAAAAAAGGGATCTTTTTTCAAAATCAGTATTCAAATTAAAATTTTAATGAGAAAAAACCAAATTCCCCTCTTAGTTGTTCCAAGTCAAAGCAGAAGACTGTTCTTAAAAAGGCCATGAAACCCGCCATGGGCCCGGGCATTTCTCGCATCGTAAAAAAACCCTTAAAAAAAAAATTAAAGGGGAAACCTGTTTTTTTTTGGGCCCAAAAAAGTCCCAGATATTTACTACCAAATTTTAGTTTGTGTTAAAATTTACCAACTGTCATCCTCCCGAGGGACCAGGCGAATACTTTTGGTCAAAAAGCCTTTTCTTTAAAAGGTTAAACCCTTTTTAAAGAGTAGCTATTGACAAACGTTTGGGCCTTTTTCTCCACTTTCATCTCTAGGATATAAAAATTATTTTAAAATTTAAATTGAAATTTTGCTTCGAGATTCCCCCGAAGGGCCCTTTCCCCTTAAAAAACCCTAACTAATAAGAATGGGTGAAGCCCTTTTGTCCATCTTTTCCAGAGTGGGCACCCTAAGAAATTTTGTCTAAACCCTGGGACACAATTCACATCCCGGGCTTAAAGCAACATCTATACCCAAAATTTTGGGAGTGAAAACCTCTCTTCACCCACCAAAACCCCATCATCCCCGCTTAAAAGGGGGGATTGAAACCCCCAGCATTCGATTCTAAAATAAATTTTTAAGGGAAAATTTTCTCCCTTAAACCTAAGGAAGGTTTGGGATCGTTACCTAAACCCGTGCTTTTTTTGCCATGAGGGAAGTTCCCCGGGCTCTTTGGGGTTTTTTACCTTTTTAACTTCTTTTATGGTAGACACCAGAGGTCCACTGTCCCAAACCCTTTAGACTTTTGGAAAAATGAGGAGGGAAAAAAATGAGGTTCAGTCTTCTTTCCCTTTTCTCCTTGAAACCCAAAATCCAAACTTTAGGGGAAAACCCCTGACATAGTTTCGAAAATCCCTTTCACTTGTCAAAGGACCAGTACAAAACCAAATTTTTTCCAAAAGTTTGAGGAGAAGTTTTAAAGTAAGGGAAATTCTTGTACTTTTTTTCCAAAAAAGTCAAATAAATTAATTTTTAACCCGGAAAGGCCATATAAAATATTAAAAATTTTTTGGGAAAATTGATACCCAAAGAAGTCAAGGGGAAAAACCCAAGCTTTAATTTATATCAACCATTAAGAAATATTCCCAAAAAAAATTTTGGTTTTAAATGCCTTTTAAAAAAAATTTACTTAGTTTTTTTCCCCCCACGAAAATTGATAAGACAACTGAAAAAATGTAAAGGGGTGCATAACTGACCCTCTAACTTTAATTTTTAAAAGAAGAACTACATGACCCTTTTTTTACTCTTGACCACTCGGGCGCAAAACCCAAAATTAAAAAATTTTTTCTTTTAAATTGGTTTAAATCGGACAGTCCCTAAAAAGATTTCTTGCCTTAAAATTTAAAAATTTTTTTTTTCCCTATGTTTTGAAAAACTTTTTTTTTGCCTATTCTTTTTATCTCCTTTACTATAATTTTTGGGTATGGGGGATGTGAGGGAAAAATTCAATAGATAGGATTTGCGAGGGAGTATATAGTAACAAAAGTTTTTATGCTCTTGCTACTTGTATAAGCTGTAGGGGAAGTAGAAAGCTCCCTTATTCCACCTTTTTTTCCCCTCCCCGAAAGTGATAGTTTCATTGCCGGCTACTTGTTAAGGTAGGGTAAGTCAAGCTCCTGCTATTCCCGCCTTTTTTCCCCCACCTCGAAAGTGATAGTTTGACTGCCGGCTGCTTGTTAAGGTAGGGTCAGTCTAGCTCCCGCTATCCCTTCCCCTCCTTCTTCCCCCCCCCCCCGAAAGGTGACGTGTGGGGCTCCAGTCCAAACAGTAATCACTAGACTCAGCTCCCAGCGCTACTGTAAGTACATGCCTGCCTTGTATTCTAGTGGATTTATTGGTTAAAAGCTTCACTTTTGACCCCCATAATAAACTTAGTCCATTCAGTCTTGCTCTAAGTTGACTGTTGTAATAATCACCACATCTTTTAGGTATTGTACTTATCATGGAGAGTGATTTCTTAAGCAGTGGGTAACCTGTCTATCTTTTCAACTTGGATGACAGAGAGGGTCACCTACCAATCAACGAGTAAAACTGATGGAGATGGACTAATGTCCTGAGACTTCCCCTTTTTGGATTTAATTACCTGTGCATCATCAGCAACTGCTATGATTTCAACAACACTCAGTGTCACCAACACCAGACACCCTTATATATATTAGCGTTGAGTTCAAATGTTATTTTATTCATTTCATTTTTCATTTTTCTTTCAAATAGGATAAACCTTTCATGTTTTCTTGTTTTATGTTTGCTTTAATAAATAATAAAGTGTTTATCTTTGTGAATTATTATTTCTTTTTCTATTCATTAATTTTCCTGAGGAGGAGCCAGCATTGGTAATACTGTCTGAAGTTGTTACAGGGCTGAGTAAGCCTTCACAAGCCAATACTGTGCCTTGTGGAGCAGAGCTTTTCACCATAGCCTCCTCAGACTTTACTCTTTGTGTTCTATTTATTAGGAAATTATATATCCATTTACCAACTCTTCCTGTTATTCCTTTAACACACATATTGTGCGATATTACACTATGGTCGCATGTGTCAAAGGCTTTTGCAAAGTCTGTGTATACTACATTTGCGTTTTGCTTGTCTTCTAGAGCATCCAGGACCTTGTCATAGTGGTCCAGTAGTTGAGACAGGCAGGAGTGTACTGCTCTAAATCCATGTTGCCCTGGGTTGTGTAACTGATGGGAATCTAGATGGGTGGCGATCATGCTTATTAGAACCATTTCAAAGACTTTTATGAAATGGGATGTTAGTGCTCTCCCTTGTATGGAGTGGGGATATGTCTGTTGTTTTTAACACCTGTGAGACAACCCCTGTGTCCATGCTTCCTCTCCATAGGATATTAAAAACATGTGATAAGGGCCTCTTGCAGTTCATGATGAACGCGCACTTTCATGAGACTGAGCTTGGGGCAGAGTGCAAGAGAATGTCATTTATCGCCTTTTCGAAGTCATTTGGCACCAGGATAATATCAGATAGGTTTGAGTATACCAAATTCTGTCTCGCTCGTAAAAAAATTATTTAGGTCTTCGATTCTCAGTCTGGTTAGCAGCTCACTAAAAAACCGAGTCATACTGGGATTTGAGTAGCTCACGCCTTTCCTTGCTGTAATCTGTGTAAGACCCATCTCATCTAAGTAGGGGCCCAATACCAGATGTTGCTCTCGACTTTAATTTGGCATAAGGAAAAAAATATTTTGGGTTTCTTCAATTCCTTAACTTTAGTTCGATGTTTGCTGTTTCTCTGACCAGTGCTTCCCTTCGTATTAGAGATATATTGACCACTTTTAGCCGCTCTGTTATTCTTTGCCTTTGCCTGTATGGGAAGCGCCTTTCTCTTTCTACTTTACATTTTCTCTTCCTTTTTCTTAAAGGAATATGCCTTGAGCAAGCCTCGAGTGCCTCATAGGTTTGGGTCTATGCTGCTTAGGCTATCTTCCAGTTTATATCATTTAGGACCTTGCTTACTTGGTCCCACCTTCTGTTTTTGTTATTGAAGTTGAATTTAGTGAAAGCTCCCTCATGACTCATCACATTTTGTTGGTCTGGGGCCCCCACACATACATGTCTGAACCTCTATTATGTTGTGATCTGAGTATATTTTTTTTGATATGGTAATATTTCATATAAGATCATCATTGTTAGTGAAGATGAGGTCCAGTGTATTCTCCAGTCTAGTAGGCTCTATTATTTGCTGGTTTAAGTTGAATTTGGTGCAGAGATTTAAAAACTCGTGTGTGTAAGAGTTGTCATCGTAGCTGCCTCCTGTAGTTATCTCTGCTACAGCAATATTTGCTACATTCCTCCTTTTAGGTGCCTTAGGTTGAAATCCTCCAGGAGCAAGATGTTGGGGGCAGGAGCTGGAAGATTTTCCAGACAGTGATTAGTTTTCAAAAGCTGTTCCTGGAATTGTTGGGAAGTTGCATCCGGAGGTTTGTATACAACCACAATGACCAGGTTTTGGTTCTCGATTTTTACTGCTAAAATTTCAACTACATCATTTGAGGCATTTAATAGTTCTGAGCACATCAGTGACTCTGTAACATACAGGCCATCAACCCCCCCTTTTGTCTGTTCACTCTGTCGCATCTGTATAGGTTATAACCCAGGAACCATATTTCATTGTCGAGGTGGGCCTCTGTGAAAACTATGAGCATTGAGTTTGACTTTGTAAGTAGTCCACGGATGAAAGGTATTTTTGTTGTTAGTTGCTGACTTTAGATCCTGTATATTTGCAAAGATGAATGTTGTTGTATTCGTGGTATTGACGGTATGCGGGAAGAAGTCTTGTTTTCCTGGTACCTATATCTGTTGTTTTGGAGTGGAGGCCATTGACTGTGATTCCACTCCAGAAATGATCAGAGTAGGTGTATGTTTAGAAGAAATAACACTGGTGAGCATTCAACCTTGTATCTTTGCCTCAGTTGTCATTAATATTCATTTGTACACGAAGGACACAGAATAAATAGTTCCACTGCAGTGCTTGCTCACTCACTAATATGTCCATAATTATTAACGGCAGGGAGAATAGTTCTTCCTGAAGATTGTTGGATACAACTTGAGTTTCATGAAGTACACACAGATACAGTCACAAATGTTCTACGTTTCAATGCGGTGTGGCCTTTCAGGCGACATTCATTCACTCACTATACTGTAACTGGTCACAATCACAGTTTCAACCTGACTGTTAGAGCCTTCAGCACCTCTGTTTATAGTTGGTTTTCTGCTGACATAGTGTTTACAGGCACAGGACCAGTTCAAATTACTTAATTGAATCAGAGTAGTGAGGACTACTTCACCCCAAGGTCTTAGGAAATAGAAGCTTCTTCAGGCAAACATGTGAATATATTATGATGTAGATTCTCATACAAGAGAAGAGAGCTTGGTTGTGCACATTTTATCTGCTCTTGATGTGCATCCAGTTTAGCGGGAGTCTAATTCTGCAGAGTAAGGAACACACGCTACACGAGACTGAACAACAGTGTGGGACGCTGTAAAGACCCAGGTGACCCCACGAAGATTTATCGAGTAAAATTCAGTAAATATCGGCCTGTATCCTGCTGATCTTGTGTCTGATGAAACTTGCAGACACGACTTCAGGACAACGCATAGAGAAACGGATGCTTCTGGTGTGGGGCAGTGAAGTGGAAACAACATCTTCGGCTTCTCCTTCCTCACTCCGGGCAAATACAGTGTGTTATGCTTGCCCTGGCCTGGAGGGCCATGCCCGCGAGAGAGTGATGGAGTAGAGTTCTTGCCTGATTGACGTCGGCTGCCAGAGTGAGACAGAGGGAGCGTGGTGTGGGTGAGCATGGTAGGCTTATAGGTGGCAGCACGAGCATGGCATAGAATTTGAACCCAGTGGGTATACAAGTCTGACAGGTAATACAGAATTGGTATTCAAAACTCTGGTTTAGAAAGACACGTGAGCAAACACTATAACATATTTATTAGAAAACGTTTCGGTCCTGGGACCTTGATCACTTCTAACATACAGAGGTAGAAAGACATTATATATATAGGCGGAGAGTGAGATGTGACGCACGCGACCTGAGGAATGCCATATGAACATAAGAATGGAGGAACACTGTAGAAGGCCTACTGGCCCATGCGAGGCAGGTCCTTATCAAAACAACCTCTACCTATGATGAGGACGGGTAGACGATGAAATCATGTGACTCCTGTGTTGTTGGGTTGGTGGTGCTTAAGTATCATGTATGCCAATGTTTTTGAAATTTTGTAGTTTCCAGTGTTGCGTTCTATAAATATGTTATAGTGTTTGCTCACGTGTCTTTCTAAACCAACTTGTCGGTATTTATTACCAAGGTTTATACCATTCAAAACTCTATATAATAAAGATATCCAGATGTTGCATTTGTCTAAATCTTCAGCCAAATGTGACCCAGAACACCCCATGTACTTACCTGGAGAGGGTGACGGGGGTCAAGCTCCCACGGCTCGGTCTCAGGCCAGGCCTCGTGGTGGATCCGGGTCTGATCAACCAGGCTAGTTACTGATGGTCGCACGCAAACTGACGTACAAACCACAGCCCGGTTAGTCAGGTGCTGACTTCAGGTGCCTGTCAGTGCCTTCTTAAAGACAGCCAGGGGTCTATTGGTAATCCCCGTTATGTATGCTGGGAGGAAGTTGAACAGTCTTGGGCCCCAGACACTTTTTGTGTTGCCTATCAGTGTACTCATGGCAACCCTGCTTTTCATTGGGGGTATGTTGCATCTCCTGCCAAGTCTTTTGCTTTCATAGGGAGTGATTTTCATGTGCAAGTTTGGTACTAATCTCTCTAGGATTTCCCAAGTGTATATTATCAAGAGACTTCAACCATTCCCAGTATTTAGGTGCCTTATCATACTTATGTGTGCAATGTAAGTTTTTTGGACACTCTTCAGGTCAGCAATTTTGCCTGCCCTGAAAGGGGCAGTTAGTGTACAGCAGTATTCCAGCCTAGAGAGAACAAGCAATTTGAAGAGAATCATCATGGGCTTGGCATCCCTAGTTTCGAAGGTTCTCATTATCCATCCTATCATTTTCCTAGCAGATGCGGTAGATACATTGTTGTGGTCTTTGAAGGAGAGATAGTCTGACATTATCACTGCCAGGTCCTTCACATTGCTTTTTCACTCTATTGTATAGTTAGAATTTGTTGTATACCCTGAAACAGTTTTAATTTCCTCCAAGTTTTCCATATGTGAGTAGTTGAAATTTTTCTTCATTGAACTTCATATTGTTTTAAGTAGCCCATTTGAAGATTTGGTTGATGTCCACTTGGACTCTTGCGGTGTCTTCGATGGAGGTCACTGTCGTGGCAATTCGGCGTGATCCATAAAGGAAGACACGGAGCTATGGCTTGCATCTCTGTCTATATAAGATATGAGGAAGAGGAATAGGATAGGAACAGAGCTTTTCACCGTAGCTGCATTGGACTTTATTCTGTTTACTATTACTCTTTGTATTCTATTTGTCAGGAAGTTATATTTCCATCTACCAACTTTTCCTGTTATTCCTTTATCACACATTTTGTGCGCTATTACACAATGGTAACACATTTCAAAGACTTTTGCAAAAACTGTGTATACATCTGAATTTACTTTATCCTCTATAGCATCCAGGACCCTGCCATAGTGGTCCAGTAGTTGGGACAGGCAGGAGCGACCTGCTCTAAACCAGTGTTGCCCTGAGTTGTGTAACTGATGGGTATCTAGGTGGTTGGTGACCTTGCTTCTTAGAACCCCTTTCAAAGATTTTTATGATATGGGATGTTAGTGCTATTAATCTGTAGTTCTTTGCAATTGCTTTACTGCCCCCTTTGTCGAGTGGGGCTGTCTGTTGTTTTTTAGGGTGGTAGTTGGTTTGATGACCCTGTGTCATGCCCTCTTCCATAGAGCCTGAAGGCCCGTGATAGGGCTTCCTTGCAGGTCTGATGAACACGGAGTATTCCTGGCCTGGTTCTTAAAGATGAAATGGCATGCCCCATTTATTGCATTTTCAAAGTCTTTGGTTTTGGAGTTATCGAAATTTTGAGTTTGACCTTTTGGGCCCTCGTTCTTAAAGACTTATTTGATTTCTCCCCTAGGACGCGGTACCTCTCTTTACAATGTTAGACATTTTCATTGGTCCATGGCCCGTTTTCTCTCAACATCTAATGAGCCCTTTGGCTTTGGGGAGGGAAAACGTATAAGGGGAGCCGGTTGGACGGTCCTACCGGGGGAAATGGGATGCCACCCCCCAAGTACATGTTTGACGACCTCACGAAAGGGGGCCCCCCCCCCCCCCCCCCGGGAAGGAGGTGGGTTCACACAAGTGCGAAGGACGAACCATGGCTTTGTTGCCCAACTTCTTTGTAGTAGTGTAGTAGTGTAGTAGTAGTAGTAGGTAGTAGTTTATTTAGTATTAGTAGTAGTAGTAGTATTTGTAACAATAAAATAATAATAATAATAATTTAATTTAAATAAAATAATTAATAATAATAATAATATAAATAAATAAAAAAAGTTAATTAAAAAATCTTTTTTCTAACATGACACAACTGATTACTAGTAAATTAGCTACATCAATTGAAATACTAACTTTCAGGACCTACTTTCTCTGGGTGAGAAGGGCAGCAGGTATATGGAACCATGTGAAACGTCCCATCGACACCTGCCTAACCCTTCTAGGGTAGGTTTAGTGCCTGAGCCCGACCTTAGCTCCATAAGACTGTCATTCCCCCTTTGCCCCCTTGGGGCGGGGTTTGGCAGACCAGAGAGGCTCCTTGTGGCTAGGCCTGGGGACAGTTGGCCCTAAAAGATTAGGAGGTACTTGTGCCTTTCCTCCCATGGGAGACTTAGGTCTCAGACCTTCCCTAAAGAGGGAGCCAAGGCCGGCCACCACTTGGAAAAGGCCCGGGCCGGGAGAATACCGGCAAATTTCTTTAATAATAATATAAATGTGCAACGTTTCACTCGTCCGGGAACCATCCCCAACCCTCCAGTATGTGAGTTGAGATTTTTAAAACCCAGCCCACAACACTCACTGTACAGCACTCCCACTACCTACACTCACTACCCAAAATACTAAACAAGGTCAGTATGCTAAGTGTTGACGTTCGGGGGAAAGTGAGAGTAGAATAAACATCTTTTCTCCTTTCCCTCCTCCTCCTCATCTTCCTCCTCTCCTCCCATCCTCTTCGTCTTTCCCTCCTCCCCTTCTTCTTTGTTTTCCTCTTCTTCCACCTCTCTGTTTCATACATTCCATAGATAACATGTAAATCTTCACGCCCTCCTCTCTCCCCTCCTTATCTTCTTTCTCCTCCTCAGGACAGACTGCACCACTACTCAGCCTCATCCCTCCCCTCCTCCTTCTCCTCCTCAGGACAGACTGCACTACTACTCAGCCTCATCCCTCCCCTCCTCCTTCTCCTCCTCAGGACAGACTGCACCACTACTCAGCCTCATCCCTCCCCTCCTCCTTCTCCTCCTCAGGACAGACTGCACTACTACTCAGCCTCATCCCTCCCCTCCTCCTTCTCCTCCTCAGGACAGACTGCACTACTACTCAGCCTCATCCTCCCTCCCCTTCTCCTCCTCAGGACAGACTGCACTATTTCTCAGCCATCCCTCCCCTCCTCCTTCTCCTCGGACAGACTGTACCATTTCTCAGCCTCATCCCTCCCCTCCTCCTTCTCCTCCTCAGGACAGACTGCACTACTTCTCAGCCTCATCCCTCCCCTCCTCCTTCTCCTCGGGACAGACTGTACCACTACTCAGCCTCATCCCTCCCCTCCTCCTTCTTCTCCTCAGGACAGACTGCACCACTACTCAGCCTCATCCCTCCCCTCCTTCTCCTCCTCAGGACAGACTGCACCACTACTCAGCCTCATCCCTCCCCTCCTTCTCCTCCTCAGGACAGACTGCACCACTACTCACCCTCACCCTTTCCCCCCTCCTCCTTTTTCCCTCCTCAGGACAGACTGGCACCACTATCAGCCTCATCCCCCCTCCTTCTCCTCCTCAGGACAGACTGCATACTACTCAGCTCATCCCTCCCTCCTCCTTCTCCTCAGGACAGACTGCCACCACTCTTCCCCGCCTCATCCCTCCCACATCCTTTCCTCAGGACAGACTCCCACCACTACTCAGCCTCATCCCTCCCCCCCTTTCTCCTCCTCAGGACAAACAGTAGTACCACTCAGCCCCCATCCCTCCCTCCTTCTCCTCCTCAGGACAAACAGTAGTACCACTCAGCCTCATCCCTCCCCTCCTCCTCTCCTCCTCAGGACAAACAGTAGTACCACTCAGCCTCATCCCTCCCCTCCTTCTCCTCCTCAGGACAAACAGTAGTACCACTCAGCCTCATCCCTCCCCTCCTTCTCCTCCTCAGGACAGACTGCACCACTACTCAGCCTCATCCCTCCCCTCCTTTTCCTCCTCCTCAGGACAGACTGCACTACTACTCAGCCTCATCCCTCCCCTCCTCCTTCTCCTCAGGACAGACTGCACCACTACTCAGCCTCATCCCTCCCCTCCTCCTCCTCAGGACAGACTGCACCACTACTCAGCCTCATCCCTCCCCTCCCTCCCCTCCTCCTCCTCCTCAGGACAGACTGCACCACTACTCAGCCTCATCCCTCCCCTCCTTCTCCTCCTCAGGACAGACTGCACTACTACTCAGCCTCATCCCTCCCCTCCTCCTCCTCCTCAGGACAAACAGTAGTACCACTCAGCCTCATCCCTCCCCTCCTCCTCCTCCTCCTCCTAAGGACAGACTGCACTACTACTCAGCCTCATCCCTCCCCTCCTTCTCCTCCTCAGGACAAACAGTAGTACCACTCAGCCTCATCCCTCCCCTCCTCCCTCCTCCTCAGGACAAACAGTAGTACCACTCAGCCTCATCCCTCCCCTCCTCCTCCTCCTCCTCAGGACAAACAGTAGTACCACTCAGCCTCATCCCCCCTCCTCCTCCTCCTTCAGGAAAAACAGTAGTACCACTCAGCCTCATCCCTCCCCTCCTTCCCTCTTCAGGACAAACAGAAATAACCACTCAGCCTCATCCCTCCCCTCCTTCTCCTCCTCAGGACAAACAGTAGTACCACTCAGCCTCATCCCTCCCCTCCTTCTCCTCCTCAGGACAAACAGTAGTACCACTCAGCCTCATCCCTCCCCTCCTTCTCCTCCTCAGGACAAACAGTAGTACCACTCAGCCTCATCCCTCCCCCCTCCTTCTCCTCCATCAGGAAAAACAGTAGTACCACTCAGCCTATCCCTCCCCTCCTTCTCCTCCTCAGGACAATCAGTAGTACCACTCAGCCTCATCCCTCCCCTCCTCCTTCTCCTCCTCAGGACAAACAGTAGTACCACTCAGCCTCATCCCTCCCCTCCTCCTCCTCCTCCTCAGGACAAACAGTAGTACCACTCAGCCTCATCCCTCCCCTCCTCCTTCTCCTCCTCAGGACAAACAGTAGTACCACTCAGCCTCATCCCTCCCCTCCCCTTCTCCTCCTCAGGACAAACAGTAGTACCACTCAGCCTACCCTCCCTCCTCCTTCTCCTCCTCAGGACAAACAGTAGTCCACTCAGCCTATCCTCCCCCCCTCCTTCTCCTCCTCAGGACAAACAGTAGTACCACTCAGCCTCATCCCTCCCCTCCTCCTCCTCCTCAGGACAAACAGTAGTACCACTCAGCCTCATCCCTTTCCCCTCCTTCTCCTCCCAGACAAACGTAGTACCACTCAGCCTCATCCCTCCCCTCCTTCTCCTCCTCAGGACAAACAGTAGTACCACTCAGCCTCATCCCTCCCCTCCTTCTCCTCCTCAGGACAAACAGTAGTACCACTCAGCCTCATCCCTCCCTCCTTCTCCTCTCAGGACAAACAGTAGTACCACTCAGCCCCCATCCCTCCCCTCCTTCTCCTCCTCAGGACAAACATAGTACCACTCAGCCTCATCCCCCCCCTTTCCTTTCCCCTCCTCCTCAGGACAAAACAGTAGTACCACTCAGCCTTCATCCCCCCCCTCCTCCTTCTCCTCCTCAGGACAAACAGTAGTACCACTCAGCCTCATCCCTCCCCTCCTTCTTCTCCTCCTCAGGACAAACAGTAGTACCACTCAGCCTCATCCCTCCCCTCCTCCTCCTCCTCCTCCTCAGGACAAACAGTAGTACCACTCAGCCTTATCCCTCCCCTCCTCCTTCTCCTCCTCAGGACAAACAGTAGTACCACTCAGCCTTATCCCTCTGCCATTTAATTTATTTACGCAACACTACATTTAATTTTGTTGAAGAATGAGTGAAAGTTTACTCACCTGTTCGTCGTTGTAGCTCCTGGCCCCGTGTGTGTGTGTGTGAATACTCACCTAATTGTACTCATCTGTTCGTGGTTGCAGGGGTCGAGCCTGCATGGGATGTAAATAGCGTGCTAAAAATATCTAGCCTAGACAGGACTCGCAGCAATGGCTTTAAGTTGGAAAAATTCAGATTCAGGAAGGATATAGGAAAGCACTGGTTGTGGATGAGTGGAACAAACTCCCGAGTACAGTTATAGAGGCTAAAACGTTGTGTAGTTTTATAGATAGGTTAGATAAATGCATGAGTGGGTGTGGGTGGGTGTGAGTTGGACCTGACTAGTTTGTGCTACTAGGTCAGATGACGTGCTCCTTCCTTAAGTGAATGTGACCTGACCTGACTAGGTTGGGGCATTGGCTTAAGACGGTAGGAGACTTGGGCCTGTCTCGCATGAGCCAGTAGACCTGCTGCAGTGTTCTTTCTTATGTTCATATGTTTTATCCTACCTCTTTTTAAAGCTATGTATGGATCTTGCCTCTGTGTGTGTGTGTGTGTGTGTGTGTGTGTGGGTGTGTGTGTGTGTGTGTGTGTGTGTGTGTGTGTGTGTGTGTGTGTGTGTGTGTGTGTGTGTGTTGTGTGTGTGTGTGGGGTGTTTTATCATTTTGTCAAAGACACTTGTCGATAAGACACTTAGCCTGTATATTCACCTATATATTTTCATCTACATGTGGTTGCAGGGGTCAAGTCATAGCTCCTGGCCCTGCCTCTTCACTGGTCGATACTAAGTCACTCTTTCCCTGCTCCATGAGCTTTATCATACCCCTTCTTAAAGCTTTATATGAAACTTGCTTCCACTACTTCACTCTCCAGATTATTCCACTTCCTAACAACTCTAAAGCTAAAGAAATACTTCCTAACATCCCAATGACTCGTCTGAGTTTTCAGCTTCCAATCATGGCGCTTTGTTCCTGTGTCCCATCTCCGAAACATTAGAGCTCTGTCCACCTTGTCAATTCCTCTCAGTATTTTACACGTCGTTATCATATCCCCTGTATCCCTCCTATCATCTAGTGTCATCAGGTTGAGTTCCCTTAACCTTTCCTCATAAGACATACCCCTCAATTCCGGGACTAAGCTTGTTGTAAATTTTTGCACTATCTCGAATTTCGTGACGTGTTTGACTAGGTGTGGGTTCCATACTGGTGCTGCATACTCCAGTATAGGCCTGGCGTACACGGTGTACAATGTCGTGTATGACCCCTTACTCAGATGTTTAAATGCTAATCTCAGGTTTGCCAAGCGCCCATATGCTGCAGCAGTTATTTGATTGATGTGTGCCTCAGGAGACATGCTCATTATAATGCTTACCCTAAGATCCTATTCTTTAAGTGACGTTTTCAGCCTTTTATCTTCGAACCTGTACTTTGTCTGTGGTCTTCTATCTCCTTCCCCAATCTTCATGACAATACACTTACTGGGGTTAAACTCCAGGAGCAATTTGTCGGGCCAGACTTGTAGTTTGTCCAGATCCCCTTGTAATCTTAACTGACCCTCGCCCGCTTGTAATCTCCTCATCAGTTTCACATCATCAGCGAACAGTGACACTTTTAATCTATTCCTTCCATCATGTCATTCACGTATACAAGAACTGCACAGGACCTAGGACTGACCCTTGTGGAACCCCACTCGACAAATGCGCCCACTCTGACACTTCATCACGTACCAACAGTCGTTGTTTCCTTCCTGTCAGGTATTCCCTGATCCATTGCAGTACTTTCCCTATTATTCCTGCCTGCTTCTCTAATTTTTGCACCAGTCTCTTATGTGGTACTGTGTCAAAAGCCTTCTTACAGTCCAAAAGATGCAATCTACCCATCCCTCTCTCTCCTGTCTTGCTTCTGTTACCTTATCGTAGAAGTCAAGTAGATTTGTGACAAGGGATTTCTCATCTGTGAAGCCGTGCTGACTGTCATGTATGAGCCTAATCCTTTCAATGTGTTCCAATATTCTTTTCCTGATAATCTTTTCCATGACTTTACATACTATACAAGTCAGTGACACTGGTCTGCAGTTTAATATTGCCTATCTGTCTCCTTTCTTAAAAATTGGAGCTACATTTGCTGTCTTCCACGCCTCAGGCAATTGAACAGTTTCCATAGATATTCTAAAGATTGCTGCTAGCAGCACACACAGTTCGTCTGCTCCCTCTCTCAGTATCCATGGAGATATGCTATCTGGGCCCACCACCTTCGAGGTATCTAGTTCACCTAGCAGTTTCTTCACCTCTTCCTTAGTTATGTGTATTGTGTCCAGCACCTGTTGATGCACCCTACTTCCAAGGATTGCTGGAAGCATTCTTGTCTCTATTGTGAATACTTCTCTAAATCTTGTGTTTAGTTCATCACATGCTTCCTGATCACTCTGTGTGAGCTCCCCTCCTTCTTTCCTCAGTCTGATTACCTGGTCCTTGACTGTTGTTTTTCTCCTAATGTGACTGTATAACAACTTTGGTTCAGATTTGGCTTTTGATGCTGTATCGTTCTCGTATTGCATCTGGGCCTTTCTCTTATCCCTGCACATTCGTTTCTGGTTCTTATGCTCAACTCCTTGTTTTCTTGAGTCCTTTGCCTTCCATTCCTTTTCCATGCTCTAGCACACTTGGTTTTGGCCTCTTTACACCTCCAGTTAAATCATGGGCTCACTTTGGTCTTACCATTTTTTTCTGTTA
>NC_069455.1:32167129-32212129 GCF_026875155.1 Cherax quadricarinatus | reverse complement strand
CGCAAAGTGTTCAGCAAAGAGGTCTTCCTTCTCTTGACTACTAGTAGAGGTGGTCCCATCCTGTCGATTTAGAGGTGGAATGAGTTCATCAGGCAGATAACCTTGTCTGTCCTTGACCAGGGTCCACCAGGTTTTGGAGCCTCCCCTACCTGATGCTAGCTTTGTTTTAACGTCCACTTCCCATTTAGCAATGGCCCGCTTTTGAACGTCACCCATATGCCTACAGGCTTGCCTGTGCAAGTTCCTGTTATAGGTGGTAGGATGTCTCTTATACCTTCGCCATGCTTTGTACTTAGCAGTAGCAGCCTCTCTACAACGAAAGCCAAACCAAGGCTGATCTGTAGGCTTCGTCACATTGCCGGTGAGGAATGTGTTCTTGTTGTAGATTAAGGATGTGTCCAGTGAAGGCTTTCACTTGGTTGTCAACATCCCTTGGAGAAGAGCATTCCAATCGGTGGTGGCGAGCTCAGAGCAAAGGGCTGGCCAATTACCTCTTTCCCATAGCCAGGTTGTGCGTGTGGACTCCTCACCTCGTTCTGTTGGGATCTTAAGTGTCGTAAAAGCAGCCTTGTGGTCAGACGATCCAACGTAGCCGAGGGGTTGACAAGTGACTATCCTTCTGGAAGATCACTCACTACTGGGTCAAGCGAGGAGCCAGAGATGTAAGTAGGGAAATCAACAAAGTTTCTCATGTCAAATACTGCAAGAAGGTCATCAAAGTCCCTCTGTATAAGGTGTTGGTTGAGGCCACCAACAATTATGACATGTTGACAGTTGTGTTGTAGCACTAGGGAGTCAATATTTTCCATTAGGAAGTTGATTGGGTCTGCATGTTGCCACTGAGGTCTGTACATTGCACATGCTAGTACAGAGGTACTAGTGTTTATGCAGAGCTTGAAGAATATCATTTCAAGATGTGTAGGGATGGCAACATCAATGTGCTGGGCATGACACTTTTAGAGAAGCACACAGCAACACCTCCTCCTTGCCCTTGTCTGTCTCTTCTCATCCATGAGGTGTAGCCAGCAATTCTTGCAAAATTTTCTGGAGTCTTGTCATCCAAAAATGTTTCAACAACAGCTATCATGTCGGGACGTCGAGTGTTCACAAAACTATATGTTAGCTCTCCAACATTAGTAATGAAACCTCTAATGTTGGCCGACAGGATGCTGATAGACTGGGTCCTCATGATGTGGTCAGCTTGAGGTGGTGGGTGTGTAGGGCATGTAAGGTGCCTGCCCTTGAGAGAGGTAGGGTACTGAGGCAGCTGCAGGGATGTAGGTCTGTGGTCTTGTATAAGGCACAGTACCACCTGCTCTGCTGAGATAGGAGTAGCTGAGTGGGTGACGTGTGAGTGTTCACCAATTCAGAGATCCTGCTGGTTTGTTCTGAGAACAGGTCTCTAAACAGGTGGTCCTGTCTGTCAAGTTCCTTTTTTCTTCCGACACTGGCCCTCCTGATGTCCTTTCTTGTAGCAGTAATTGCACCTGGTATCTCGCAGGCAGTTGTTGGCGGTGTGCTCCTTCGAGTGACAGCGAGAGCACAGCCTAGGTGCCTGGGAGGGTGGATTATGATTTCTTGCACCTCCTGTGTTTTGCAGATTTGTCCTCAGGTTCTGCCGCTGGAACTGTGTTAGTGGAGGGTGAGACGGCTGTAGATGTCTTTCTCTCCTCTGTCTCTCTCTCTCTGTCAAACTCTCTCTCTGTCTCTCTCTGTCTCTCTCTCTGTCTCTCTCTCTCTCTCTCTCTCTCTCTCTCTCTCTCTCTCTCTCTCTCTCTCTCTCTCTCTCTCTCTCGCTGTGCTGAGGAGAGTAAAACTCGTTAAAGAGATAAGGAATCAACTTAGTTCGTAACAAAAAACATTCTTCTTCTGTTGCCTATTCTTTCATTTCCACTGAACATATATTTTAGAGCACATATAATATATATATATATATATATATATATATATTATATAAATATATATATATAATATATATATATATATATATATATATATATATATTAAAAATTAATATATATATATATATATATATATAGAAATGAAAACACGATGTAAGTGGTACTGAAACTTTTAACAAACTGCACCCAGTCGGGATCATACCCTGCGACACATTCTCCCCTCAAAGAAGCAGAACAACGGTGACATTGCGATCCTACAAGAATCATGCGTCCAGCACTTACCCACTTACACTCGTGGTAGGGGTAAGCTCAAGGCTAATTTCAACCACTTTTTCTGTTTTAATACCATTCTCCACAAGCAGAGATAATGTTTGTGTACATAAATATAAAATATATATATATATATATAAATATATATATAATATTATATATATATAATATATATATATATATATATATAATATATATATATTTTAATATATATATTATATATGTATGGGTCCCACTTTTACGGCATATTAGGTTCCAAGCTACCGCCGGAAAGTGGAATGCCATGGTTTTTTCCACTCATAAATGCATAAAAATGCCAGATAACAAGTTTACACTAACATGTATTAAGTTAGCAATAGAACTCGGTATTAAAAACACTAAAAAGTAAAACACACACACAGTACACCCATTACTTTCCTTAAAGTATTTGTAGTGTTAATGTGGGGTGAGAGGTGAGGGAGGTATGGGAGCCAGCCAGGACAGCCCACCCCACCCCATCCACACGTAATTCAGTTCAAGTTTATTCTCTATAATGGTTACAATATGGGGTTTACAGGTTTTGGGTATTTTGTGGTTTACATGTTATAAAATACTAATTACAGAGGGGGCCACTAGGACACCTAGCATGGCTAGGCAGATTAATTCTTAACATTAAATCCTTACAGATTGTAGTATTAAGGCTAAGTGACTACATCATAATTTTTGAGTTTAGCAATGTGAATGTTTTTGTTTTGGCACAATACAAGGTGTCGATATTTGAGTATCACAGGCAAACTTATGACTAGTTAGAATTTATTATTTTAAGATTAAGATTAGTATTTCTGGGTTTATAGTCAGTGGTTGAGTGAGTGCAATTTTGAACCACCAGGTGGTTATCATGTAGTTAGTTGTCGGGGTGGATCAGGGAGATAAGATGTTTTCTGACTGTAGTTTTGAAAGTGATGAATGTGTCTGCAGTTCTAGAGTTTTCAGGTAGGGTGTTCCAGATTTTAGGTCCTTTGAAAAACATAGAATTTTTGTAAAGGTTTAGTCGAACACGGGGAATGTCATAGAGATGTTTGTATCTGGTGTTATACCTGTGGATCCTGTCAGAACTATCAAGAAAGCATTTTAGGTCAAGGTTAATATTGGAATTTAAGGTCCTGTAGATATAGATTGCACAGTAGTAAGTGTGGATGTTCTGAACAGGGAGTAAGTTTAGATCTATAAGAGTGAGGGGGTGTGTTGCCAGGGATGGGATTTAGTGATTATTCTTACTGCTGCTTTTTGTTGGGTTATTATTGGCTTTAGGTGTGTTGCTGCAGTTGATCCCCAAGCACAGATAGCATAGGTGAGGTATGGATATATAAGTGAATGGTATAGTGTGAGAAGGGCTGCTTGCGGTACGTAGTATCGTGTCTTGGAGAAGATCCCAACCGTTTTGGATACTTTTTTTGTTATGTGTTGGATATGGGTGCTGAAATTTAGGTTGTTGTCGAGGTATAGGCCAAGGAATTTGCCTTCATTATGTCTGGCAATTAGAGTGTTGTCAATCTTAATGTTAAGTTGCACAAACACCTGCTCTGCTACCAAACATAATATAGTAGGTTTTGCCAGTGTTAAGTGTAAGTTTATTGGCTGTCATCCAAGTCGATATCTTGAGCAGCTCCTCGTTAACAATGGTGTTGGGGGTGGCAAGATTAGGGTGGTAGAGACATAAGTCGTGTCGTCAGAAAAGAGAATGGGTTCAGGTGTTGGGATATGTATGGAAGATCATTGATGTAATGAGGAAGAGCAGGGGCGCAAGGACATTCCCTGCGGAACTCCAGTATCAAGTGGCCGTATTGATGAGGCTGTGTCTTTAATGGTGACATACTGATACCTTTAGAAAGGTAGGGTTTAAAATATGCAAGCGCATGGCCTCTTATACCCTAGTGGTCAAGTTTGTGGAGTAGATGCGTGGTCTACTGTGTTTAAAAGCTTTTCTTAGGTCAGTAAAAATTCCTAGCGGATATTCCTTATTTTCCAATGCTGTGTAAAGCAGGTTTTAGCATTTTTTTGATTTCATCATTAGTGCTTTTATTTTCCTGAATCCATTGGCAGGGTTGGTATGTTTTGTGGGGCATTATAAATGAATTTAGTCTCCTGTGCACGAGTTTCTCGAAAGTTTTGGATAGCAATGGTAAGTTTGATATTTGGGCCCATAGTGTTTACGTCTGTAGGGTCACCACCTTTATGTATTGGTGTAACCCTTGCTGTCTTGAGTAGTGTCGGGAAAGTGCTAGTTTCTAGTGACTTGTTAAAAAGTAATATAATAGCATGCAAAAGGACATGGGCCGCTCGCTTGTACAATAATGGTGGGATGTGAGACAGATTCCCCGAGTTATTTTTAAGTGACTTTATGATCGCGGTGACTTCCGTGGGCTCAGTTGGTACAAGATAGGAATGAATTTGGGAAATTCCCATTTAGGTAGTCCCCGGCACTGGCATTGGTACGTGGGATTTTACTGGCGAGATTAGATCCTATGTTTGAGAAGAAGTCGTTTATCTTGTTAGTGGGATGCAGTGGTGTTTCATGAGGTTTAGTTAGAACAATATTCTTTGTTTTTTTTCAGTTTGTGGGTCCCCAGAATCTGGGAAAGTGTTTTCCAGGTCTTTTTTATATCCCCTCTTGTGTCAGTGAATCTGCTGGAGTAGTACAGTTGTTTGGCTTTCTTTATTAATTTGGTGAGAACTGTTGAATATTGTTTAAGAATATCTTTGTGTATTAAGCCCTGTCTATATTGCTTTTCATATTGGTTTTTTCTTATCAATGGATTTCAGAATGCTGCTGGTTAGCCATGGGGAACCAACCGTTTTTCGTGATCTGTTTCGCTTTTATAGGACAATGCTTGCTGTATAGTCTAAGTATTTTGTTAAGAAAAATGCCTGTCCAATCGTCAATACCACTGGCATTGGAGAATTCTGTAGACCAGTCAACAGTCTCTAGGTCCCGCTGTGAAATTCCTTATTTTTGGCCTGTCATGGAGTCTAAATGAAACTTGTTATATTCGAGTGGTGCATTACTAAAGTTTGTTAAGGAAGGTTGGGTAGTGGTCAGTAGTGCTGTCTGTGATTATCCCTGATTTAAGGGGGGCTAGTATATTGGTCCATATGTGGTCTATTATGGTTGCACTTGTCTCAGTCAGCCTGGTTGGTTTAGTTATTGTTGGTATGAGAAGTTTATATTGTTGATGAAATCAATTACAGTCTGATCATCTGGTAGGCAAAGGTTGATATTGAAGTCTCCAGCTAAGAGAAGTGGTTGCTTGTTCATTTGTCTGTTTGTTATTAGTCTGTTTGTTATTAGATTCTCACTGAAGTTTGGGATGTTTGTGTGGGGTATCCGGTATATGGCACCGATTGTTATAGGCGTCTTGATGTTTTTTACAGTAAATTAGCAAAAATGTATTCCCCATATTCCCTTCACTAAAGCAATTGTGCTAATAAAAAGATAGTTGGTTAGAGTAATAGATTACAGTACCACCCCCAACTTGGTATGGTCTGCAGTTGTGGATTGCTGTGTATCCTGGTAGTGGGTAGATATCAATTGTGTCCTGCTTAAGCCAGGTCTCAGTAAGAATAATGCAGGAGAAGGGGGTCTTTTTTTGTGACTCAAGGAGTGCCAGGTCATCATAGTTTTTGCTTAAGGAAACCCGATTTGTAGTTAAGAACTGATAGACTTTGAGCAGTGTTCAGGATAGTGCTGGTTTGTGATGCTGTGTAATAAAGGCAGTTACTTTCCAATAAGTTTTGATTGTGTGTTAGATTATGGAGGTTTAGATCAGGGTCAGTGATCATTACTTTTGGTTTTTAAATAGGGGTTTTTATATCCTTATTATGTGGTAGTTCTAATACGTTTTCTGTGTGGGGGGGGTTTGGAAAAGATACCGCTAAGCTTTTGGATTAGATATGTCATAATAAACATAAAAAAAATATTGCTATGTTTGGGTGCTAGAATGAAAAAGTCAACTGGGTTTATAAACTAACCTATAAAAAAAACAAATTAAAGTGGCACCAACTCACCTTGTAATTGCACTAAGGTCTAATAAATAATTTATTGTTGTCTTTTTTTTGAGCTAGAATGAGCTAAAGTACAATGGGTTAGTTAGTTTAGGTTTTTGTCTATTATTGAGTAGAATGAGCTAAAGTACAACTAATAGAGTTGTTTTGGGTGTTGTCTATGTACTGTCAGAAAGGCTAAAGTACAAGTAAGTATAAATTTAAAATTTAAAAAAATAAAAAATTAAAAGGGTTTTTTGAAATTGCACTAGGGTCTGATACGGGTTTTGTTAACAAATAAGAGTTAACGTTTTAAAATTTGCAAAAAAAAATTCACAAATTTTAAAGTACCAAAAAAAAATAAGTTAAAAATCACAAGGGGCAATGATTTTGGTTATAATATATAGTAAGAGGGTAGACGGTAACAGGAAAAGGGACAGGTACCCAGGTACACGGGTACACAGGTACAAAGGATAATAAAAAGGGTTGGGAGTTGAATATCAAACTTAAAATTTTTTGGCAACAAAATGTTATGAAAAGTAAAAAAAAAATGATTAAGTACAAAATAAAATTTATGGTAATAAAAAGGGGTTTAAAAAAAAATTTTAGTAAATAATAATGATTACAAAAAAAGGATTAATTACAAAAAAAATAAAAAATTTGTTTATTTCAGAAAATTTTTAAAAACATTTTTAACAGGCAGTGGGAGAACCCCCCCTTTATTTTCATACCCCGTAAAAGGGACTCAAATGAAAGGGGATTAAAAACAGGTTTGGAATTAGCAATAAGTTAATGGTTTAATTTTAATTTTAGTAAAAAATAATTAAATATTTTAAAAAAAAAAAGAGGAGTAATATGGACAAAAATATCAATTAGCAAAAATTTTAAAGGGAAAAAATAGAAATAAGAAAATTACACAAGGGGACTTTTTCTTACTGTAAAAACACAAAATGAGAAGTTATTATTTAATTACTAAAGATTGTACTTAAAAATTAACAAAAATGGAACAAAACATACACTACACTATGTAGGTTTTAGGGGTTTACATTGTTTAGTTATTCTCTGTAAAATCATACCCGAGAAATTGTGAAGATCTTTCGTTTTGTGATTGTGTACATACCTACATTTTTTTTTCCCAACTAAATTTCCCATCCCTGTAAACATTTGGGGTTTGGAAAATAATGTATTTTCCGGAAAAAATACAGTGTATTTTTATGCAAATTAGTGTAATACATTGTATTCAATAAAATTTGTTATAAAAAATGGGAAATTCTGCGCCTGCGCAGAAGAGTCTCGCCATTGTTGTTTGAATTGAACAAGAAACGTTAGGGAATATTCGGAAGATTTTTCGTCGCTCTAGAGGTTAAATTGGGCTGACACCTCTCAAATAGGAGCAGAAATTGTTGGATGTGCATTTCTGCATAAGTTGAACATTAAACCAATGTACAGGGCAGCTCCAGGAACCTCAGATAAGTCTGTTCATGTTAAATTCTGGCCAGTAAATTTATCATAAATGTAGGCAAAAAAAGGGGGTCCTGTACATGACACACAGTAATCTCCAGTTAAATTGGTGAGTGGTAATAAGATATATTCTTCTTCTGTTATATAACTGATGCATATTTCATTTGTAATTAAAAGGTCTAGAGCAACTTGTGGATATGACAGTTGTAGGTATAGAAGGGGGACATTTTTGCGACCTAGGTGTCCCAAATTCCTACTTGTCTATGTAACTTTGATAAATAATAATTATCTTTGTTATCATTTACTGGTATGTACATTATGAGTTACATCCAGATAAATGTAATTTTCCACATTTAATTTGCCCGTTGGTCCTTCTTGAACCGGATGTAATTAGTGAAGTCATTAATTAGTTAATTACTTAATAATTATATGTGAAATGACAGAAGGAGGTGGATGTTAAGTTCACAAATTTACTTAATGTGTAGTGGATTATAATTATTACAATATTAATTTGATAAGACAATTCTGGCCAAGATTTATATCAGTGTATGTGTAATTGCTAAGCTCAAGTGTAGCTAAAATTTATATTATAATTTTCTTACATGTAATTGCAAAGCTCAAGTGTAGCTAGGATTTATTCAAAGGTAAGTTGTAATATTTACTTTTATAAAGAGCATAATTTAGTACATAATCAGTGTTATTAATTAAGTTGAATTTAATACATTGCATCATGGCTGAAAATGACGAAATTAATATAGAGGACAAACATACGGAATATAGAGCAAAAAAGCATCACTACAGGCTAGAAAAGGTCATGTAACCAAGGCATATAATAAATGTTTTGAAATAATGAATCAAAAAACTGTGAATGCTGATGATTTAAAATTGTATTTAGATGCTTTAGTGAATAGATATGATTCATACAAATTATATTACAACAAATATGAAGAATTTTTGTTAGTAAACTGTGTAGATGAGACTCAAGCAGATCTAATGATTAATCAGCATTGTGAATTAGAAAAAAAGATTCTTTCTTGTAAAAGTCAGGCTTTGAATAAATTAAAATGTGTAAACCAGGCAGTTAATCAGTCTGCTCCAACAAATAAGATGTCTTTACCAAAACTCCCAGAATTATGTTTACCTGTATTTAATCCTAGAGAAAATTGGGAGGAGTTTTGGTCAATTTTTAAAGCAGCTGTGCATGACAGGAGTGACCTAGCCTGTGTAACTAAATTATTTTACCTCAAAGGACAGGTAAGAGGAGATGCTCACATACTCATACAAGCCTTTCCCAATGTAGATGACTCTTACAAGGAAGCAGTTGACTTGTTGAAGGTCACTTATGGTAATATAGAACAAAGTAGGTTGGATCTAGTGAATATCATCGTTAATTTAAAATCTCCAGATCACACTTACAAAGGTTTACAGCAGTTTAGAGTTAAACTGGAGAGCACTCTCCAAACTTTAAGTAATAAATATAATCTGAAGGAATCAGACTGGTTATTGAGTGCCATGGTACAGAATAAATTAAGCTGTAAAACACTTTAATGGCTTTCGAACAAATATCACAAAGGTTATTTTGGTCTGGAGGAAATAAGACTAGGTCTACAAGAATTAATTGTTCAGTTGCAGACCAGCCAACCAACCCATTTTAAAGATGCAACACATAATAACTCTGAGGTAACTGTCAAGTTTCACAAAGGGAAAAATTATCCCAATAGTAATAATCAAAATTCATTTCTTAAAAATAGCTGCATAGGTGCATATCAAGTAGCAGGAATCAGAAACAATGATTCTCCACAAGGTAAGAAGAATAAGTACCCTCCTAAGAGTAGCCCAGTTAATAAGAAACCAGTCAAAGAAAAGAGAGATTGTCTCTTCTGCAAGGGTACTCATTTTTCTAAGAATTGCAATGCATACAATTCATGGAATGATAAAGTTGAAAGATTGGAGGAATTTGACAGATGTATCAGGTGTTTAGGTAATCACAATGTAAAGGATTGTCATACCAAATTAAACAACTGTTATCAATGTCACAAAGGAAGACACCATATAGTCATGTGTAAGGGTCTATATGATAATGTTGATAATAATGATAATGTTGGCAATCCTGACAAAACAGTGGCTAATGTAAAAATTGCTGCTAATGTTAATAATGATGGTTTTGCTGAAGCAGCCTTACCTGTGTTACAGGTAAAAGTTGATGATAAAAGGCATAAATCAAAAAATGTAACTGCATTATTAGACCAGGGATCCCAACGTACTTTCATTAAACGTAAATGTCTTGATGGGATGAAAGTACAGATTGGAGATCCTACAACTCTAAAATTATCTGGTTTTCTATCAGATAAAAGAGCTCAATTGTATGACACTGTTTATGTAACTGTCAGGTTGGGCAATGAGAAAAAACGTGTTAATGCAGTAATTGTAGATAGACTTCCAGAGAAAATATCTACAGTAGGGCTTAGTAAGGCTACAGAAAGACTTTCACATAATGTAAATTTAGCACCTTCTGGTGTGAGTGATGATTCTGTAGGCCCAATAAATATTTTGATAGGTAGTGACTATTATGCCTCCTTTGTAAAGGGTATGGTAAAGAAATGTGGTGTCACCCTTTTAAAGACTGCTGGAGGCCATGTAATGCATGGTAGGATTCCTCGTAATAATAATGCATGACTAGAGGAAACTACCAATACCATAACTGTGTCTTACTCATGAAACCGTGCCCCAGTATAATTCTTCCATAGAGGATGGTGTTGAGCCAGTGCATACATTGTGGGAATTAGACAACATTGGAATAAATGTAAATGAAGAAAGTCCAGACGATTCTTTTACTAAGGAACAATACCTGAGAGATGTAAAATTTGAATCTGGACAATACTGGGTACGACTTCCGTGGAGACTGAACCATCCAGAATTGCCCACTAATTACAGAATGGCATATGGACAGTTAAAAGCTCAGCTCTGCGAACTGAGTAAGACACCAGAATTGTTAACTGCTTGTCATGATATAATTGCTGAGCAATTAATTAATAAATTTATAAAGAGATACCTTCTGAGCAAGCCAAAATTTATGGTCACTATTTGCCACATCACGGAGTGAAGAAGGGTTCTAAGACCACTCCTTTGAGGATTGTGTTTAATTGTAGTGCCAGGAGTAACAAAAAAGTACCTAGTTTAAATGACTGTTTGATGACAGGTCCGTTGTTGACGGAAAAATTAGGAGATATCTTACTAAATTTCAGTGTGAAGAATTATGCCTTTACGGCTGACATAAGTAAAGCTTTCCTAAGAGTGGGTTTACAAGAGGCTGACCGGGATTGTACCTGCTTCTTATGGCCAGAGAATCCTAGTGACCCACTTAGCCCTCTGAAAACCTTTCGCTTTAGGAGCGTATTATTTGGTGCTACATCCAGTCTGTTCCTACTTCAAGCGAAGATAAATGCACACCTTGAGTAAAGTAATGAGCAAACAATTTTATGTGGACAATTTCCTGGGTGTGATGCCAACTGAAGAGGAACTGTTAATGGCTTATAGAGAGGCTAATAAAATAATGCAAAGTGCAAATATGCCTCTGAGGGAATGGAATAGTAATTTGCCCAAATTTAAGGACAAAATAAGTAAAGATTATCCTGGAGATGAAGTGCCAAAATGTAGTAATGTATTGGGTTTAACTTGGGATACTGAGAGAGATTTGTTAATGTTAAACCCTAATAATTACAGTATGCCCAATAAATTAACTAAGAGAGTCTTGCTTGCTGAAGTTTCCAAATGTTTTGATCCACTAGGTTTAGTGTCACCCCTTACTATAAGAGGGAAATTATTAATACAGGAAGCATGGAAACTTAAATGTGCTTGGGATGAAACTCTACCTGAGGAATTCATTAACAGGTAGGATGAATTAATTGGTGATTATGAGAAAATTCCAATGTTGGAGTTCCCACACCAGGTGGCCAGTCCAAATGGGAAAAGTGTAATCCATATTTTTTGTGATGCTTCAAAATTGGCATATGGAGCAGTTGCTTATCTTCAATGTAATAGTGTTATCTCTCTTGTTATGTCTAAGGCTAAAGTGTCTCCAATTAAATCATGTACTTTACCTCAGTTGGAATTAACAGTCATTTATGTAGGTGTCAAATTAGCTAATTGTATGAGAAATAAGTTGCAGGAGATAAATATTAGTGACACTGTAATTTGGTCTGATAATGAGGTATCCTTACAATGGATTCATAATGGAAACAATAAAATTGTGTACATACAAAACAGAGTCGCTGAAATTAATCATATGCAAGAGAAGTATAATAGTTCGGGTCAGCATATGTTTACATTTAATCATATACCTGGTGAAGAGAATCCAGCTGATTTCTTGTCTCGAGGTTTACCTTATGCTAAATTTGTAAATGCTGTATCATGGTTTAAAGGACCGAGCTGGTTGGTAAATAAAGCTAATTGGCCTGTACAAAAGGCGTATATTGCTCCTGTTGAAATTACTGTGACCACTGCTCCAATAGTTTGTCCTTCCTTAGCCATTGATATAAACAGGTATTCTTCTTTACCCAAACTAATCAATGTAACTAAGTTGGTGTTTAAATTTCTAAACAAGATGAATATCTCATATAAGTTTTCACATCCTCTTGAATATTGGATAAAGAGGGTACAGGAGGAAATCTATGGAAATGATATTAAATTGATGATGGAAAGAAAAATTGTGAAAGGTTCCATAATAGAGAAATTGGGGCTGTATTTAGAGAACAGTGTAATTAGGTGCAGAGGTAGGTTACAAAATGCTGAATTGGGTGATTATGCTAAACACCCTATCTTACTGCCCAAAACTCATCATCTAACAAATTTAATTTTTCTAAATGCCCATAAAAATGTAATGAATGATGGGGTACAAGATACCTTAAATTGTATTAGGGAAACTTTCTGGATTCCACAAGGATGGCAAATTGTAAATAGGGTGATTAAATCTTGTGTAATATGTTGCCGTGTGGATGCCAGATCCTACATGTACCCATGTCCTCCACCACTGCCAAATGAGCAATTTGAGTCATTTAGCAACGAACTCCGCCCGGCTGCAGTGTTGAAAATACTGTATATATTTTCCAGAAATACAGTAGTTATATGTAAATAGATGGTCATACTGTATTTAATAAAATTTATGTTATCAAAAACGGGAAGCTGCACCTGCGTAGAAGGACACTCGCCACTGTTGTTTGTTTTGAATTGAGAGTAACAGACGTTAATTAATAATGTGAAGAATTTTCGTGCTCTAGAGGTTAAAATTGGGCTGACACCTCTCAAATAGGAAGCGAAATTGTTGGATGTACATTCCTGCATAACTTGAGATATCAGGCGACTGGACAAGACAGCTCCAGTAACCTCAGATAAGTCTTATGTAGTAACCTGGCCAGTGTTATTTTCATAGATGGTGAGTGATATTAAGATATTCTCCTTCTGTTATGTATATGTGTATATATATAATCATTTATTATTTTTAATATACAGTCCACAAATTTATATATTTACCAGAATTCCTGGTGATGTACATATTTCATTTGTAATTAATAGGTCCAGAGCAAGTTGTGGATATGACAGTGGTAGGTATCGAAGGGGGACATTTTTGCGACCTAGGTGTCCCAAATTCCTACTTGTCTAACTGATAAATAATAATTATCTTTGTTCATTTACTGTTATGTACATAATGTAACATTCACATAAATGTAATTTTCCACAGTAACTTTGATAAATAATAATTATCTTTGTTATCATTTACTGATATGTACATTATGAGTTACAGCCAGATAAATGTAATTTTTCACAGGTGTATTGTGTCATTACTCTCCCGCTTAAGTTTTCTGACTATACAGGAGGTTCTGACGTTTTTTGGCAAGACACTCGTTTATGTATACCTCTTTCTTTACTTTAATAGATGCAATTATTAAGTCTTTTTTCCTGTCATGTGAGTGGAATCTAAGCATAACACTTTTTCTACCATGGGATCCTAGGAACCTGGCTTCCTTTATTTCTGACTCTGGTACTGTAACTTTTGTTTGGTCCTTTATGATCTGGAGAGTAATTTCTTTACTGTTCGTTTGATTCATATCACTGGGAAAAAGTGGACTGTTAACTATTACTGCGTCCGATAGTTTATCTTGTTCAGTTTTATCTTCTTGGAGAGCAAAGTAGTCACTGAACTGGTTATCTAAGTTGTTCTTCCATTCTTTTACTGCTTCTTCAACCTTTGTATTAAGAGATATTATTTGTTCTGTATGGCTATCTATGACTGTTTGGATGGTCTTGCCATAGTTAGTCATTCCTAGTGTTGATAACTTCTGTTCAAGACTGAGGATTTTGTTCTCGAGTTGTGTCACCCTGGTGTCTTATTTTGTTAGCGTCTCTCGAAGATTCATATTTTCAATAACTAAGGTGGAGATGCATGACTTTAGGGTATCTGGATCGTTGGTCATACCTGAGAGACTACTTGGTAGGTTGAATCCGGGGAAGAGAGGGGTGGATGGGCTGCGAGCAGCCATGTTTGTTGTTATTGTTGTGGTGTCGCCTTGAGCGGTGGTGAGTGGGGTGGTTGCTGGGCCGGCGTCCTCCTGGCTACACTTGTTGAATAGTTGATTTTTCGGTATTTTCTTGATGGCCTTGGTGCTGTTTCCTCTGAGATTGCGCTTCATAATACTACAGGAATTGTTGTAGTTAAGAAGAAGTTGTAGTTATACAAGGCTTAGGGTTACGTTGTTCGGCTGGCAGCGGGGTGTTGCTTTGGGTTTGAGGGCAGTCTCTCTTTGATCTCTATTATTTTCGATTTGTAGGTTTCACTGTTGGTAAACTTTGGTCATTCTGGGTGCTACGTTGGGTAGTGCAGTTTTGCTTGTAACTAGGTCATCATAGGAGCATTGGTAACTCTGATAGCTGGAGAAAAGTACGGAGCTTGGAGGTCTCTGCTGTTGCTGCCACTGCAGCAACAATACTACAATATACTACGACATTTGATTAAAGCGTCCCAGAGCGATAAAATGCATATACTATAGTACATTCATTAATTACCTTAAAATATTTGTAGTCTTAATATAGGGTGAGGTGAGTGAGTAAAACGAATAAACGAGAGAGAGAGAGAGAGAGAGAGAGAGAGAGAGAGAGAGCGAGTAAATGGAACACTTTCGTACAGCATGATGATATCAACGAGATAAAGTCAGTTGATCAGGTGAAAATGCTGGCCCACAGATGGCTCCAACTTCATCCTGTTCTCTACTTCTATGTTTCATAACAATAAAAATGTTTTCAAATGAGCTGAAGTAGATAACAGTTCTTAGCTTGTCAATAAAGTTAGGAATCCTTAATCTGTAAATAGCCTGTTAATAAAGCTACAGATCCTTAGCTTAACCTTATCATACCTTATCAATGAGGTAGTTGAAGTTCTATCAATAAAGATCGAGAACCAAAACCTAGTCATTGTGGTTGTATACAAGCCACCAGATGCAACCTCACAACAGTTCAAGGAACAGCTACTGAAAATTTATTACTGTTTGGAAAACCTTCCAGCTCCATCCCCAAACATCTTACTGCTTGGTGATTTCAACCTAAGGCATACAAAATGGAAGAATGTAGCAAATAATGTTATAGCTGAAACAATCCCCGGAGGTAGCGCAGATGAAAGGTCACACACACATGAGCTACTAAGTCTCTGCGAAAAACACACCTTAAGCCAGCAGATAGTGGAGCCAACAAGACTAGAAAACACACTTGACCTTATCTTCACAAATAATGAGGACCTGATAAGAGACATAAGAATATCAAAAACAACTAATTCCGATCACAACCTAATCGAAGTCCAGACGTACATGCATAGGGGTACTGATCAGCAGAATGCATATACCTGTGAAGGTGTCTTCACAAAATACAATTTCAACAACAAGAACATCAACTGGGACCAGGTAAACCATGTCCTAAACGAAACATGTTGGGAAGATGTCTTAAATGACATGGATCCAAACCAGTGCCTTGAAAGGATCAACTTCCTGGTAGCCGAAGCATGTTCTAGGCATATTCCCCTAAGAAAGAAGAAGAGCAGGAGTAAACTGGAGAGAAAAAGATGCTCCCTCTACAGAAGACGACGAAGAGTCACTGAGCTCCTCAGGAGTGCTAGAATATCTGATACACGAAAGGAGGCGCTGACCAGGAAGTGGAAACTATCGAACTTAAGCTAAATGACTCTTACAGGAACCAGGAGAGGCAGGAGGAGCTTAAAGATATTAGTGAAATTGAAAGAAATTCGAAATATTTCTTTTCATATGCCAAAAACAAGGCAAATACCACATCTAGTATCGGGCCCTTACTCAGACAGGATGGGACTTACACAGATGACAACAAGGAAATGAGTGAAATAATGAAATCCCAGTACGACTCTGTGTTTAGTGAACCACTAATCGGTCTGAGGATCGACGACCCAAATGATTTCTTCATGAATGAGCCTCAAAACTCCATAAATGTATGCCAGATTTCCGACATTACCCTAACTCCGATAGATTTCGAAAAAGCCATTGACAACATGCCTATGCACTCAGCCCCGGGCCCAGACTCGTGGAACTCTGTTTTCATTAAGAACTGCAAGAAATCCCTCTCACGTGCCCTAAGTACACTATGGAGGAGGAGTTTGGACATGGGTGAAATTCCACAGTCACTTAAACAACGGATATAGCCCCACTCCATAAAGGTGGCAGCAAAACATTAGCTAAGAACTATAGACCAATAGCTCTGACGTCCCACATCATAAAAATCTTTGAAAGAGTGCTAAGAAGCAGGATTGCAAATCACCTGGATTCCCAAAATCTGCACAATCCAGGGCAATATGGGTTCAGGGCAGGTCGCTCCTGCCTCTCACAACTACTGGATCACTATGACATGGCCTTGGATGCACTGGAAGAAAATCAGAATGCAGATGTAATATACACAGACTTTGCAAAAGCATTTGACAAATGCGATCATGGCGTAATAGCCCATAAAATACGTGCTAAAGGAATAACTGGGAAAGTGGGAGATGGATCTTCAACTTCCTAACAAATCGAACACAAAGAGTAGTGGTCAACAGAGTTAAATCGGAGGCTGACCCTAGTGAAAAGCTCTGTTCCACAAGGCACAGTACTCGCCCCCATCTTATTCCTTATCCTCATATCAGACATAAACAGAGATATACACCACAGCATCGTATCATCCTTTGCGGATGATACTAGGATCTGCATGAGGCTGTCATCTGCTGAGGACGCGGTTAACCTCCAAGAAGATATAAACAAAGTTTTCCAGTGGGCAACGGTAAACAATATGATGTTCAATGAGGACAAATTCCAACTACTCCGTTATGGAAAACTGGAGGAGATAATAACTAGAACAGAGTATACTACTGACTCCGGCCATACAATAGAGCGGAAAAATAATGTAATGGACCTGGGAGTAGTAATGTCTGAGGATCTCACTTTCAAGGATCACAACAGTGCCACGATCGCACGTGCAAAGAAAATGATAGGATGGATAATGAGAACTTTCAAAACGAGAGATGCCAAGCTCATGATGATCCTTTTCAAATCACTTGTTCTCTCTAGGCTGGAATACTGCTGTACATTAACATCTCCATTCAAAGCAGGTGAAATCGCAGATCTAGAGAGTGTACAGAGATCCTTTACTGCACATATAAGTTCTGTCAAGCACCTTAACTACTGGGAAAGCTTGGAAGCACTTGACTTGTACTCGTTGGAACGCAGGAGGGAGAGATATATCATAATCTACACTTGGAAAATCTTGGAAGGAATGGTCCCAAATCTGCACACAGAAATCACTCCCTACGAAAGTAAAAGACTGGGCAGGCATGCAAAACCCCAAAAAAAATGGGGGGACCCATTGGTACATAAGGGAAAACACCAAATGTCCGGGGCCCAGGAGTTCAACACCTCCCATCAACATTGGGGGAAATTCCAATAAACCCCGGGCTCCCTTCAAAGAGAGTGGACAGATCCCTAAAGCAGTCCGGGGATCACCCGGGGCTGTGGCTCGTACTTTGGGACGGCGTGCGCCAGCATAACACCTAGTTATTGGGCCCTGAATTCATCGGGGGGCCCTGGTCATTGCCGGGGCCGCGGGGTTTTATCCCTAAAAACCTCCAGGTAACCTCCGGGTACCTGTGAAAAAAAAAAAGAAAAAAAAAAAAAAAAGATGCAGAGGAGTAAACAAACAGACGAACGCGCGGTTTATGGTTCATACACGTTCATTACTTTCTATAAGAAAAGGATAAGATAAGTTTTCGTTGGGTTTTTTAAACCCGGGGGGTTAGCCACCCAGGATAAACCCAAGAAAGCAGTCGTCTCGGGGACTGTCTAATTATTCCTTTGGGGGTCCTAATTTTTGTCCCCCAGGATGCGCCCCACACCCGGGCCCTATTTGCTGCTAGGTGAACAGGACAACAGGTGTAAGGAAACGTGTCGAAATGTTTCCACCCGCCGGGAATCGAACCCGGGCCCTCCGTGTGTGAAGCGGGAGCTTTAGCCACCAGGCCACCGGGCCACACTATCATCTCATATTTATGTTAATTCAGTCCACTGTGAGGTGTTTTTATCATGTTTATGATATGTATCATGTTTTTTATAATTTTGAAAAAATATCATAGTTGGATTAATGAAAATTTTTAAATTAACGAAATATACGACATTTAATGTGTCGTCTTCAAGACAATAAGACACTCTTAGTGATTTTAATGTGTGCCTGCGCGCCAACACAATGGTAATGCCTCTTATGGCTGGGCCACTGGTACGCCTTAGTGTACCAGTGGCAATCCGAGGAAGATAATATATCTGTTCATGAAATTTGAGGAATTAAGAAATGGGATACCAAGATTGAGGAAGAAGAAAAAGTGGAATCGAGGAATAATGGTCTGAGGCTTAGATATAAGATGGAAAGAGGTTGAGAAAGTTTTCTAAGTTTTGCAAAATGATAGAGGTGTCTGCAGAATGCAAGGAAACTGAGAGACGGGCTGCTGCTGCTGCTGCTGCTGCTGCTGCTGAGGCAAAGGCACAGAGCCTGAAGGAGCCGAAGAGGGAACTATAGCTCTTGAAGGAAAGGGGTTACGAGAAAGAGGCATGAATATTAACAGCAGGTGAAGGGACTGAAAGAAGAGAAGAAGCAAAGATGACTGTTTCAGATATACTCTCAGTCACCTAGATGACAGGGGAAACAGCAAAAAATTGCTCAAATCAGACAAAGTAATATGGAGTTAAAGGAAGTGGGAAGAGGAAAGAGAGAGAGAGAGAGACTGACAGAGGTTACTAATTATTCACAGGCTTCAGGAGGCTGAAAGGAGGACTCATTATATAATATTGCAGGTGAAGGAACAGGAGATTTAAAATATCACCCGCCTAACAAATGGAAATGCCAAGTATCACAAGTAACAAATTTTCAGAGATTTGAAAAATATTCAAGGGGTGAATGCATCAGGTGAAACTGACCCTAACAACAATTATGGCGCAAACTCTAGCTCCCTCTACTACTCAAACACAATAACCCAAAGAAAGCCATTCTCCACCTCCTTCCCACACCCACAGTCCACCTTTCCTCCAGTACAAGAACCCTCTTCACAAATGAACCTCACTCTAGCCTCCAGATTTCAAATCCCCCATCACCCCAACTTCCTCACTCATCCTCATCTTCATTCAGGCTCCTGATCTCCTCCAGGGCAAAAATCCAATCCACTCTCCAATACCTTCAACCCACACCAACCTCTTCCACCCCCCTGACACATGTGCAAGGATCATGAAACAGCTAAGTTTCTGCCCAAGCATAGAAACAAACTGAAAATTACTATTCGCGGTGACCTAAGACTTCTTCTTAGTGCCTTCAAGATTCATGTTGAGAATCTGATGTCCTACACCAAGCACATCCATCTCATGAAAATTGTGAAGACAATGTAGTTACAGATGAGATGTAAATTTACCCTTTCATATTGTTAAATAAACCGGTTTAATAATGTTAACTTTTATTTGTGAAATAAATGCGCTTGTTTGTACTGTTAGATTAGTTGTTTTGATTTTGCAGCAAATTTAATTCCAAGACAGAGGTGTGTTTGTGTATGTGGCGACCGCTAGGGATGAGACCTGGGAGCCAAGGAGGGCACTAAGGATGTAACCTGGGAGCCAATTCGGGCGCTAAGGATGTGACATGTGAGCCAATTAGGGCGCTAGGGATGTGACCTAGGGCCAAGGAGGGCGCTAGGGATGTGACCTGCAAGCCAAGGAGGACGCTAGGGATGTGACCTGGGAGTCATGGAGAGCGCTGGGGATGTGACCTGGGAGCCATGGAGGGCGCTGGGGATGTGACCTGGGAGCCATGGAGGGCGCTGGGGATGTGACCTGGGAGCCATGGAGGGCGCTGGGGACGTGACCTGGGAGCCAAGGAGGGCGCTAGGGATGTGACCTGGGAGCCAAGGAGGGCGCTAGGGACGTGACATGCTAGCCAAGGACGGTGCTGGGGATGTGACCTGGGAGCCAAGGAGGGCGCTGGGAATGTGACCTGGGAGCCAAAGAAGGAGCTAGGGATGCGACCTGGGAGCCATGGAGGGAGCTGGGGATGTGACCTGGGAGCCAAGGAGGGCGCTAGAGATGTGACCTGGGAGCTATGGAGAGCGCTAGGGATGTGACCTGGGAGCCATGGAGGGCGCTGGGAATGTGACCTGGGAGCCAAAGAGGGCGCTAGGGATGTGACCTGGGAGCCATGGAAGGCGCTGGGAATGTGACCTGGGAGTCAAGGAGGGCGCTAGGAATGTGACCTGGTAGCCAAAGAGGGCGCTGGGGATGTGACCTGGGAGCCAAGGAGGGCGCTAGGAATGTGACCTGGGAGCCATGGAGGGCGCTAGGGATGTGACCTAGGAGCCATGGAGGGCGCTAGGGATGTGACCTGGGAGCCATGGAGGGCGCTGGCGATGTGACCTGGGAGCCAAGAAGGGCGCTAGGGATGTGACCTAAAAGCCATGGACGGCGCTAGGGATGTGACCTGGGAGCCATGGAGGGCGCTGGGGATGTGACCTGGGAGCCATGGAGGGCGCTGGCGATGTGACCTGGGAGCCATGGAGGGCGCTAGGGATGTGACCTGGGAGCCATGGAGGGCGCTGGCGATGTGACCTGGGAGCCAAGGAGGGCGCTAGGGATGTGACCTAGGAGCCATGGAGGGCGCTAGGGATGTGACCTGGGAGCCATGGAGGGCGCTGGGGATGTGACTTGGGAGCCATGGAGGGCGCTGGCGATGTGACCTGGGAGCCATGGAGGGCGCTGGGGATGTGACCTGGGAGCCATAAAAGGCGCTGGCGATGTGACCTGAGAGCCAAGGAGGGCGCTAGGGATGTGACCTGGGAGCCATGGAGGGCGCTGGCGATGTGACCTGGGAGCCAAGGAGGGCGCTAGGGATGTGACCTAGGAGCCATGGAGGGCGCTGGGGATGTGACCTGGGAGCCATAAAGGGCGCTGGCGATGTGACCTGGGAGCCAAGGAGGGCGCTAGGGATGTGACCTGGGAGCCATGGAGGGCGCTGGCGATGTGACCTGGAAGCCAAGGAGGGCGCTAGGGATGTGACCTAGGAGCCATGGAGGGCGCTAGGGATGTGACCTGGGATCCATGGAGGGCGCTGGGGATGTGACCTGGGAGCCATGGAGGGCGCTGGCGATGTGACCTGGGAGCCAAGGAGGGCGCTAGGGATGTGACCTGGGTGCCATGGAGGGCGCTAGGGATGTGACCTGGGAGCCATGGAGGGCGCTGGGAATGTGACCTGGGTGCCATGGAGGGCGCTGGGGATGTGACCTGGGTGCCATGGAGGGCGCTGGGGATGTGACCTGGGAGCCATGGAGGGCGCTGGGAACGTGACCTGGGTGCCATGGTGGTCGCTGGGGATGTGACCTGGGAGCCGAGCAGATAACTCCTTCTGTAGTTATAAGGTAAATTCTTGAAGTAAGCTCGTGGAAAGCATGAGCACTGTACCTATTAATGTGCTGATCAGGTAATAACCATTCAAGGGTTCACTAAATCTGTGAAATTATAAAACAATAAAAACACGAATTTCAATGTTTCTCAAGTTATTCAGTTCTATTCCTTTTAAAATTCTTTACAAACTTCTAAGAAAAAACATTCCAATAACGTATTTTTTAAGAAAGTGCAGTTTGATAAAAAAATATTAAACAGGCAATTTGGCAGGTAAGAAACCCAAATTTAGTACTGATTTTTTCCCAGTTAAAATAAACCAATGTTTAAGCGTTTGATGTCGACCAGAAGAAGCATTCATTAGTTACTACATGGAAACCAATTTATTTAATAAATTTGGCAATTTAAAACATACATACCTGAAGCTTTAACAGACAGCTAAACTTTAATGTAATAAAGCTCATTAACACTGAAAGTTTGAAGCCTATCAGAAAAAGAAAAAACTTTAACAAATTCCTGTGAATCTAATAATTCCAGAAATAGTCAGAAATGTAAGTAGGTATTCATCTCATCAAACTAATATTTGAATGACAAGAAAAACGTGTCTATTATGGCACCACTTTGCTCGTCATGGCTGGAGGCGGATATAATCGTTGTGTTCCATGTCAAGATAGTTTTGTCACAACAACAGTAATGTTCGACGTCAAGATAGTTTTGTCACATCAGTAATGTTCGACGTCAAGTTAGTTTTGTCACAACATCAGTAATGTTCCACGTCAAGATAGTTTTGTCACAGCATCAGTAATGTTCGACGTCAAGTTAGTTTTGTCACAACATCAGTAATGTTCGACGTCAAGATAGTTTTGTCACAACATCAGTAATGTTCGAAGTCAAGTTAGTTTTGTCACAACATCAGTAATGTTCGACGTCAAGTTAGTTTTGTCACAACATCAGTAATGTTCCACGTCAAGATAGTTTTGTCACAACATCAGTAATGTTCCACGTCAAGATAGTTTTGTCACAACATCAGTAATGTTCGACGTCAAGTTAGTTTTGTCACAACATCAGTAATGTTCCTCGTCAAGATAGTTTTGTCACAACATCAGTAATGTTCCACTTCAAGATAGTTTTGTCACAACATCAGTAATGTTCCTCGTCAAGATAGTTTTGTCACATCAGTAATGTTCCACGTCAAGATAGTTTTGTCACAACATCAGTAATGTTCCTCGTCAAGATAGTTTTTGTCACAACATCAGTAATGTTCCACGTCAAGATAGTTTGTCCACAACATCAGTAATGTTCCACGTCAAGATAGTTTTGTCACAACATCAGTAATGTTCCACGTCAAGATAGTTTTGTCACAACATCAGTAATGTTCCTCGTCAAGATAGTTTTGTCACAACATCAGTAATGTTCCTCGTCAAGATAATTTTGTCACAACATCAGTAATGTTCCTCGTCAAGATAGTTTTGTCACATCAGTAATGTTCGACGTCAAGATAGTTTTGTCACAACATCAGTAATGTTCGACGTCAAGATAGTTTTGTCACAACATCAGTAATGTTCCACGTCAAGATAGTTTTGTCACAACATCAGTAATGTTCGACGTCAAGATAGTTTTGTCACAACATCAGTAATGTTCGACGTCAAGATAGTTTTGTCACAACATCAGTAATGTTCCACGTCAAGATAGTTTTGTCACAACATCAGTACCACGTCAAGATAGTTTTGTCACAACATCAGTAATGTTCGACGTCAAGATAGTTTTGTCACAACATCAGTAATGTTCGACGTCAAGATAGTTTTGTCACATCAGTAATGTTCCACGTCAAGATAGTTTTGTCACAACATCAGTAATGTTCCACGTCAAGATAGTTTTGTCACAACATCAGTAATGTTCCACGTCAAGATAGTTTTGTCACAACATCAGTAATGTTCCACGTCAAGATAGTTTTGTCACAACATCAGTAATGTTCCTCGTCAAGATAGTTTTGTCACAACATCAGTAATGTTCGACGTCAAGATAGTTTTGTCACAACATCAGTAATGTTCGACGTCAAGATAGTTTTGTCACAACATCAGTAATGTTCGACGTCAAGATAGTTTTGTCACAACATCAGTAATGTTCCTCGTCAAGATAGTTTTGTCACAACATCAGTTAATGTTCCTCGTCAAGATAGTTTTGTCACAACATCAGTAATGTTCGACGTCAAGATAGTTTTGTCACAACATCATAATGTCGACGTCAAGATAGTTTTGTCACAACATCAGTAATGTTCCTCGTCAAGATAGTTTTGTCACAACATCAGTAATGTTCCTCGTTAAGATAGTTTTGTCACAACATCAGTAATGTTCCTCGTCAAGATAGTTTTGTCACAAACTCAGTAATGTTCCTCGTCAAGAAGTTTTGTCACAACATCAGTAATGTTCCACGTCAAGATAGTTTTTGTCACAACATCAGTAATTTCCAGTCAAGATAGTTTTGTCACAACATCAGTAATGTTCCACGTCAAGATAGTTTGTCACAACATCAGTAATGTTCCACGTCAAGATAGTTATGTCACAACATCAGTGATATAAATAGTTTACAAAGTGTTACCATTTATATAATACATGAAAATAAATGCATTTACCTGGAGTTTAACCTGGAGAGGTTACGGGGTCAACGCCCCCGCTGCTCGGCCTGAGACCACGCTCATGGTGGATCAGGGTCTGATCAACCAGGCTGTTACTGCCGGCCGCACGCAAAGTCATCACAAAGCCATCACAAAATACATTAGGCATGAAAAAGGCGAAATGATCATTTATAATATACTTTCACTGCTCAAGAGGGACTTTATGTAAATATAAATGTTATCTCTCAGTAACTATTAAGTTATTTATATAGTTATACTGATTTAGAGTGAGATCACGACTGCTCTTCCTGTTTTCTGTATACAATATAAATTAATTTAAGTATTTGACATGGCTACGCCCAAATTCTTGTTCATCGTAGCTTATTAAGTTTAAAGTAACTGAACTTATAATTCCTTTGCTGCACATAACTTGATTGCAATTAAGAACCAACAATTTGATTTGATTCACAACATAATTTCAACGAATTTATCATCTCAATGTGACACTTAAAACATATTTTACTCTGCAATTAGGGTAGTCTAATTAGAGAGTTTTTTCACTCGCCACAAGGCATATTTAGCAAGTTGCCGCTAAGGGTTTATATTCCTTAATATCCAAGTTGGCGCCATGAACGTCCCCTCAGCTGGCGCCATGAACGTCCCCTCAGCTGGCGCCATGAACGTCCCCTCAGCACTGACACCCTGACAACTGTTTATTCATTCATGTATAAGTATGTGTGAGTTTTATCAATTACTATAGAAAACAATTATTGAAGGATCATCAGTCTATTTTTTTTTTTAATAATAAAGAAATGTTAGCAGATAGATATCTCTTAAGCTTTATTGTTTATTTTTAACTTAATATTGTGTGTCCATATAATAGTTGTAGCAACTGGGGTACACCGTAAGGCGCTGTTCTTACTCCAATATTATTTCCTGTTACATAATAAGTTACTACTTGATTTTGTATTGTATAAATAACTAACAGCACTATACGCTTTAGTGGATACACTTTGGTCCACATTTCCCCATTGTTTTCACACATAATGGCCAGGGTAAACCTGACATAATAATAGCAAAAAGAGCCAGCTACCACCTCCACCATTTCATAACACCTGGCTCTCTTTCAGGATCTGACCACTTTCCCATCACCCTCCTAACCCCATACTCATTCCTGTTCACCCAGCTCCAGCTTACTCACAGGCTGATTGGGATGTATTCAAACAACACGTTAACAATCTCTGTTCTTGGTCAGGAAAGTGACAGATGCAGTTCAGTGTAGATAAATGCAAGGTTCTGAAGCTCGGGAGTGTCCATAACCCTAGCACTTATAAGTTAAATAATGTAGAACTTAGCCATACAGATTGCGAAAAGGACTTGGGGGTTATGGTGAGCAGCAACCTTAAACCAAGACAGCAATGCCTAAGCGTATGTAATAAGGCAAATAGATTATTGGGATTTATATCAAGAAGTGTAAGCAACAGAAGTTCAGAGGTCATACTGCAGCTTTATACATCATTAGTAAGGCCTCACCTAGATTGTGCAGCTCAGTTTTGGTCTCCATATTACAGAATGACATCAATTCGTTAGAAAACATTCAGCGTAGGATGACTAAATTAATACATAGAAATCTTCCTTGTGAAGAAAGATTGAAGACTCTTAAATTACATTCACTTGTTAAACGAAGAATGAGGGGAGACATGATCGACTCCAGCATGAAGAATCAGACTATTTGTTCCTGAATTTTATGCACATAGTGCGGCCATCAAAGAAATTGTATAATAATTTTCTCATGTTTACTGGGAGATCAAAGGAGGTACAAATCTTGTACTTTAATCCGTCGTGCCAGACCGTGTTGAAGGCCTTCTCCACGTCCTTGGCAACGAGGGCAGTAGCACAGTAGCACAGTCTTGGGCCTTGTTTATGCGAATATAGTTCAGGACGATGTTTAAAGCGTCTTGTGTTGTCTGAATCCAAACTGTCGTTCGTTAAGTATGTTATTTATCTAGAGGTGAGTTCTGAGTCTTATGTTCACAAGTCGCTCAAACGTCTTCCCTAAGATTTAATGCAGTGAGCATCCGCTGTACTCACCTATTTGTACTCACCTATTTGTGGTTGCAGGGGTCGAGTCACAGCTCCTGGCCCCGCCTCTTCGCTGATTGCTACTAGGCCCTCTCTCTCCCTTCCCCATGAGCTCTATCATACCTCGCCTTAAAACTATGTATGCTTCCCGCCTCCACTACGTCACTTTCTAGGCTATTCCACGGCCTGACTACTCTATGACTGAAGAAATACTTCCTAACATCCCTTTGATTCATCTGAGTCTTCAACTTCCAATTGTGACCTCTTGTGTCTGTGTCCTTCTCTGGAACATCCCGTCTTTGTCCACCTTGTCTATTCCGTGCAGTATTTTATATGTCGTTATCATGTCTCCCCTGACCCTCCTGTCCTCCAGTGTCGTCAGGCCGATTTCCCTCAACCTTTCTTCGTAGACAATCCCCGTAGCTCTGGGACTAGTCTTGTTGCAAACCTTTGCACTTTCTCTAATTTCTTGACGTGCTTGACTAGGTGTGGATTCCAAACTGGTGCTGCATACTCCAGTATGGGCCTGACGTAAATGGTATACAGAGTCTTAAACGAATCCTTACTGAGGTATCGGAACGCTATCCGTAGGTTTGCCAGGCGCCCGTATGCTGGCAGCAGTTATCTGATTGATGTGCGCCTCAGGAGATATGCTCGGTGTTATGCTCACCCCCAGATCTTTTTCCTTGAGTGAGGTTTGCAGTCTTTGGCCATCTAAACTATATTGTGTCTGCGGTCTTCTTTGCCCTTCCCCAATCTTCATGACTTTGCATTTGGCAGGGTTAAATTCAAGGAGCCAGTTGCTGGACCAGGCTTGTAGCCTGTCCAGGTCTCTTTGTAGTCCTGCCTGATCCTCTTCCGATTTGATTTTTCTCATTAACTTCGCATCATCTGCAAACAAGGACACTTCTGAGTCTATCCCTTCCGTTATGTCGTTCACATATACCAAGAACAGCACAGGTCCTAGGACTGACCCCTGTGGAACCCCGCTTGTCACAGGCGCCCACTCTGACACCTCGTCGCATACCATGACACGTTGTTGCCTCCCTGTCAGGTATTCTCTGATCCATTGCAGTGCCTTTCCTGTTATGTGTGCCTGATCCTCTAGCTTTTGCAGTAACCTCTTGTGAGGAACTGTGTCGAAGGCCTTCTTTCAGTCCAAAAATATGCAGTCGATCCACCCTCTCTCTCTTGTCTTACTTCTGTCACCTTGTCATAAAACTCTAGTAGGTTTGTGACACAGGATTTTCCTTCCCTGAAACCGTGCTGGTTGTCAATTATACACTTGTTTCTTTCCAGGTGCCCCACCACTCTACTCCTGATGATCTTCTCCATGACCTTGCATACTATACACATTAGTGATACAGGTCTGTAGTTTAGTGCCTCATGTCTGTCTCCCTTTTTAAAAATTGGGACTACATTTGCCATTTTCCATACATCAGGGAGTTGCCCAGTTTCAAATGATGTGTTGAAGATTTTTGTTAATGGCTCACACAATATCTCTGCTCCCTCTTTAAGGACCCATGGAGAGATGTTGTCTGGTCCCACCGCCTTTGAGGTGACAAGTTCGCATAGCAGCTTCTTCACCTCCTCCTTGGTTGTATGTACCTCATCCAGCACTTGCTGGTGTGCCCCCCTGTTCTGATTTCCTGGAGTAATACTGCTTTCCACTGAAAATGCCTCTTTAAATCTTGTGTTGAGCTCCTGACATACCTCTTGGTCGTTTCTTGTGAATTCCCCATCACCCTTCCTCAGTCTGATTACCTGGTCCTTGACTGTTGTTTTCCTCCTGATGTGGCTGTACAACAGCTTCGGGTCAGTCTTTACTTTTGATGCTATGTCATTTTCATATTGTCTCTGAGCCTCCCTTCTTATCTGTGCATATTCGTTTCTGGCTCTTCAGCTGATTTCTTATTTTCCTGAGTTCTCTGTCTTCAGTACCTTTTCATTCTCTGTACACTAGTTTTTGCCTCCCTACACCTTTGGGTGAACCAAGGACTCGTTCTGTTCTTCCCATTATTTCTGTTTCCCTTGGGAACAAACCTCTCCTCTGCCTCCTTGCATTTTGTTGCTACATAGTCCATCATTTCTTGTACTGGTTTTCCTGTCAGTTCCCTCTCCCACTGAATGACTTGAAGGAAGTTCCTCATGCCTGAGTAGTTCCCCCTTTTGTAGTTTGGTTTTTCCCAGCCTATTCCTGCTACTCTCTCCACTTGGAGCTCAACTATGTAGTTGAAGCACAGAACCACATGATCACTAGCTCCCAGGGGCCTTTCATACATGATACCCTTGATGTCCGAACTACTCATGGTGAATACAAGGTCCAGCCTTGCTGGTTCATCCTCTCCTCTCTCTCTGGTAGTGTCTCTAACATGTTGATGCATGAGGTTTTCCAGTACCACATCCATCATCTTGGCTCTCCATGTTTCGGGACCCCCATGGGGCTCCAGGTTTACCCAGTCAATCTCCTTGTGATTGAAATCACCCATAACTAGTAACTTTGCTCCCCCATGTGTGCTCTCCTGGCCACCTCGGCTAGTGTGTCGATCATTGTTCTGTTGCTCTCATCGTATTCTTCTCTTGGCCTCCTGCAGTTCTGTGGTGGATTGTACATTACTGCAATTATCACCTTATGTCCCTCAGACTGGATTGTTCCTACTAAGTAGTCCCTTTCGCCCATGCCATCCATTCCTTCCATTTTCTCAAAATCCCACTGGTTTTTAATGAGCAGTGCAACTCCTCCTCCCCCTCTCCTCCTCTGTCTTTCCTGAGGATTTGGTATCCGGATGGAAAGATTGAATCTGTTATTATTCTGGTGAGTTTTGTTTCTGTGAGTGCTATTATGTCTGGGGATGTCTCTTTGATTCTTTCGTGCCACCCCTCATACTGTTTGTTATTCCATCTGCATTTGTATACCACACCTTCAACTTCTTTTCTAAGACTGTGTCTGGGAGGTATATTGGGGTTGGGGAGTGGGAGACCTGGTAAGGAACTATGGGTTGTTGCTGTGGGGGTGGAGTTTGTAATGTAGTGTGGGTGGGGGCATTGGATGTGGCATGGGTGTTTTGATTTAGAGTGTTTGGTTGCACTGGGGTTGACCTGGTTGAGAGGCTTCTATAGGAAGTTGTGAGGGAGGCTGTATTTGATCTTCCTGGGTCTGGGATCTCCTGTCTGTCTTCTCCATCCCCTCTCTTTCCTCCTTTCGCCTTTGTACCATCTCTCTCAGTTTCTGCTTTTCTTTTTGTGTTCTGTCGCGGTCGAGATACACCTACCTGTATGCCGACATGTTCCTTAATCGTGCTTTCTCCTGCAGGATCCTGGTCCGAGTCGCTTCTGCCTTGAAGGTCACTTTCACTGGCAGGGTTCTTTTTTTTTACAACCCCCCTATTCTCCGAAAATTTTTCCAGCTGGGTCATGTCGTCTTCTCCTATTGCTTTCATGATGCTTTCAATTGCTTTTTTTTCCCCTTGTTTTCTTGCTTCATATGTTTCCCCTTCGACTTCCTGGAGCCCATACACAAAGACTGACCTCACCCTTTCATTCTCCCACTGCGCATCCCTGTGTATCCCCTCATTTAATTTGGTTTCCTGCACTGCAGCTTTCCTTTCTTCAGTTTCACTGGCTAATGTACTTGGGCTCAGTGGCCTGTCATTTTCCCTTCTCGGCTTTCCTTGGCTCTGTTGTTGTCTGTTAGGGCCTCCACATAAAGCTTAGCTCTTTCATTTACTACAGTCTCCTCTGATATAGCTTCCCCATGCAGTGTGCCCCTTCTTTCCCTACAGTCCCCTTATTTGTGGCTGAGGTAGCAGTCTCTGTTGTCAATCCCAAAATGTTCTTTAGTTCTTTAGGCTGTTTCAGATTTTTCAGTTCCTCTTCTAAACTCTGTATCCTAGCCTCTGCTGCTTTGACATGCACCTCCCACTTCCTGCTTTCCATATCTATCTTCTCTTCCATTCTCATGCTAAGTTCTTCTAGTTTCTTTTCCCATTCATGATCTCTTTTTATGAGCTCTGCTGCCCAATCTTCCTTTGCAGCTTCCTCCTCCTGTCCCTTGGTTTTTCTTGTTGCTCTCTGACAACCCATTTTTGTATTATCCTGATTGCCTCAGAGTGGGAAACCTATTTGTTCTGTATGTTAGGTTAGTAGTGTGTATGTCAGAGTGTGGGGGGGAAGTAGTGGAGGAACTGTGGCTATGTGGGAGAGGGGTGGGGGGGGTGGGGAGGGGGCGGTGAACGGGGGAGGGGAGGGTGACTAGGGAGTGAGGGAGGATCAGGGGAAGAAGTGAGATGTCTGTGGTGAGGGGGGGGGAGTGTATGTGTAAGTCTGGATATGTGTGTGTGTTGTGTGTGTAATTTTGTGTGGAATTATGTGTGGGTTTATTATGTACTGAAAGGTAGGTGGCTTGTGCGTTGTAATGTAGAGTCTCAGTGTGTGTGTGTGTGTACTCACCTATTTGTACTCACCTATTTGTGGTTGCAGGGGTCGAGTCTCAGCTCCTGGCCCCGCCCTTCACACCGGTTGCTACTAGACCCTTCTCTCTCCCCGCTCCATGAGCTTTATCAAACCTCGTCTTAAAACTGTGTATGGTTCCTGCCTCCACTAACGTCATTTTCTAGGCTATTCCACTGCCTTAACAACTCTATGACTGGAAGAAATACTTCCTACTATCTCTTTCTGACTCATTTGTGTCTTCAACTTCCAATTGTGGCCTCTTGTTTCTGTGTCCCCTCCCTGGAACATCCTGTCCTTGTCCACCTTTCTATTCCACGCAGTATTTTATATGTCGTTATCATGTCTCCCCTGACCCTCCTGTCCTCCAGTGTCCGTCAGGCCGATTTCCTTAATCTTTCTTCATAGGACATTCCCCTTAGCTCTGGTAACTAACCTTGTTGCAAACCTTTGTACTTTCTCTAGTTTCTTGACGTGCTTATCAAGTGCGGGTTTTCCCAAAAAGGTGCTGCATACTCCAGTATGGGCCTGACATACACGTGTACAGTGTCTTGAATGATTCCTTACTAAGGTGTCGGAATGCTGTTCTCAGGTTTGCCAGGCGCCCATATGCTGCAGCAGTTATCTGATTGATGTGTGCTTCCGGAGAACAGCTGTGTTATACTCACCCCAGATCTTTCTCCTTGATGAGGTTTGCAGTCTTTGGCCACCTAGCCTTACTCTGTCTGTGGTCTTCTGTGCCCTTCCCCTATCTTCATGACTTTGCATTTGGCAGGATTAAATTTGAGAAGCCATTTGCTGGACCAGGTGTCCAGTCTGTCCAGGTCTCTTTGTGTGTGAGTGTGTGTGTGTGTGTGTGTGTGTGTGTGTGTGTTGTGTGTGTGTGTGTGTAATTTTTGTGTGTAATTTTGTGTGGAATTATGTGTGGTTTATTAGTACTGAAAGTAGGTGGTTTGTGCGTTGTAATGTAAGTCTCAGTGGTCCTTGGCTGCCCACACCTTCTTGTTGACCTACCCCCAACCTCCTGGGACTACTGGCACTTACTACAGTGTGTGTGTGTGTGTGTGTGTGGTGTGTGTGTGTGTGTGTGTGTGTTGTGTGTGTGTGTGTGTATGTGTGTTGTGTGTATGTGTGGTGTGTATGTATGGTGTGTGTGTGTGTGTGTGTGTGTGTGTTTTGTGTATGTGTGTGTATATATATATGTGTGTGTGTGTGTGTGTGTGTGTGTTGTGTGTGTGTGTGTGTGTGTGTGTGTGTGTGTGTGCATGCGTGTGTGTGTGTGTGTGTGTGTGTGTGTGTGTGTGTGTGTAATTATGTGTCGAATTATGTGGGTTTATTATGTGTCTGAAAAGTAGGTGGCTTGTGCTTGGAGTGTAATGAGATTCTCAGTTGTCGCTTGTGTCCACAACCTCTTGTGACTGACTCCCACCCTTACAGTGTTGCCTATGCTCGACCTGCTTATAGTGAGTTAATCGCCTTGTTTCAATGGATTACCATTTTGCTAAACCTTATTGAATACTTGAGTGCCTATTCTTTAACGTGCTATGAGAGTTAGACCATTCACATTCAGCTTGGCGGTTAATTGGAACCTGGAAACCCCACACCAAACACCACTCATAGGTGATACAGTACTTGTAGTGCAGCTGTAGCACTGTAGATTGTCCAGCTCGATGTGATGTCCTGCATAGATCCAGCTCGATGTACGTCCTGGCGTAGATCCACCTCAATTTCTTCTCGTTAATAATGTACCCTATTCACTGTATTTCTTTCACTGGTCACACGATTGTTTCACTTTATTATCTTTCTTGGGTGACACTTGACAACGTCGCCTTACACACTAGCCTGCCCACTCTGCGCCACAACGTTTTTATTTTCTAGATCACTTACGAAATTGTGGTTCTCCCCACACTTATGTGGTTCAGGCAGATTAAAAAGCACTTCTAGGATTGTTCACTACCCTGACACACTTAGCAACCCTTGCAGAACACTTAGGTAGCCCTCAAAAACACTTATATTCCCGGAGCACGGAAGGCGTGACTAGCGCGCTCGCTCTCCCTACTGTGTGTCAATGAGTGATTGCCAGTGTTTGTTGTGGTCTTCCTCTAAACTGTGAATGATGTGAATCCGCAGTATAGAGAGATCCCAGCGTATGTGGTTCAGTCTGTTGTGATTTGTGGCAAAGCGGTGTGTGTAACATATGAGCAGGCGCTTTGTTCTTTCCGAAGTCACGTTCTTTCCGAAGGTCTGAAGGTATAGCATACCTTGTAGTGTTTTGCGGGCACTGCTTTCACAACAGCTTGTGTAATGGAGTGTTGTATGCGTGCTAGTTGTATTAAGAACATAAGAAAGGAGGATCACTACAGCAGGCCTGTTGGCCCATACTAGGCAGGGCCTTTACAATCCATCCAACTAACAAAATATTTGCCCAACCTAATTTTCAGTGCTACCCAAGAAATAAGCTCTGATAACTCTATCCACTCATTTGCAAGTCCCACTCAAATCCAACCCCTCTCACTCATATATTTATCCAACCTAAATTTGAAACTGCCCAAAGTCCTAGCCTCAATAACCCAACTAGGTAGACTGTTCCACTCATCAACTACCCTATTTCCAAACCAATACTTTCCTATGTCCTTTCAGTGGTGACGTGTACTTAGCTCTGTGAAGACCTGTTTGCACGCTCTCTACGAATTGAAGCAAGATGCCCCCCATCGAGTAACTTTACCAACAGCTTAAGGAAGAATTGAGGATGGCGAAGATGGAGATTCGGCGACTGACCGAGGAAAACAAGAAGATTCGTAGTAGTCCTCCTGTTTTGAGTCCTCAGGTCAAGAAAGGAAACTGGTCAGTGGCTGGACAGCAGGGAACGAAGTTGACGATCAAGAAGACGAATGGAAAGGTAGAAACGATGAAGAAGAAAGAGACTGCCGTGGAAACTGTTGTGGAAACATCTAATACATTCTCAGTGCTACCCGACGAATGTGAGTCGACTACTGGGAACGTCACGACGAACAACACCAAGGAAGGTAAGAATATTGTTGTTGTTGGGGATAGCCAAGTTAGGTATATGGATAGGGCATTCTGCTTGAAGGACAGGAGTAGGAGACAGAGGGTTTGCTTTCTGGGGCTGGATGGAGGATATTGTTAGCCGTCTGGATGACATCATGAGAGGTAATGGGAGCAATCCTATTATCTGTCTCAGTGCTGGAGGCAACGATGTTGGCAGACGTAGGAGTGAAGACCTGATTAGCAGGTATAGGTCAGCAATAGAAATAATTAGGAGGAAGGGTGGGAACCCTGTCATATGTGGTATTTTGTCAAGGAGAGGAGTTGGAAATGAATTGTTGTCCAGGGCAATTGGTGTCAATTGCTGGCTGGACAAATACTGTAAGGAAAATGCGGTAACATTCATTGACAACTGGGACCTCTTCTATGGCAGAAATGACATGTATGCCAGGGATGGGGTTCACTTATCTAGGTCAGGAGTGGGAGCACTGGCAACTGCAGTGGAGGGAGCTGTTAGGACTTTAAACTAGGAATAGTTAGTGGTATGGGTTTTGGCAGGAAAACAGTAAAGTCCAAGTGTAGTAATATTATGAGCTCTAGGGGAACTAGTAATAAGCAGAACGAGGTTGATATTGAAAAGCCAGTGACACTGGGTGATAAGGACAGTAATAGGTTTAGTAGAAAAACAGAAATGAGCAGGAAGGGTAAAGAGAAAGGAGAGTCTTTCAATGTTTATTATGCTAATAGCCGTAGTGCTAGGAATAAGATGGACGAGTTGAGATTAGTTGCTAGTGCAGGTAACATTGATGTATTTGCCTTAACTGAGACGTGGTTTAATTCAAAAAGTCGGGACATGCCTGCGGAATGTCACATTCAAGGGTTTTAAATTTTTCCCAAAGTAGATAGAAGTATAGGGAAGGGGGGTGGGGTGGCATTGTATGTCCGAAAATCGCTTGAACTGTTCATAAAAACGGGATTAAGTCTGAAGTAACACATACAGAGTCTGTTTGGATAGAATTTTCAGAGGGGCATGAAAAACTGATTTTAGGAGTGATATACCGTCCCCCAAAACTTAGATAGGGCCCAAGGGACTACTATGGGAGGAAATTGTTAAGGCCACAAGGCAATAATGTAGTAATTCTAGGAGACTTTAACTTTAGTCATATTGATTGGAATTTTCTTGACTGGGAATTTAGAATCATACGACTTCTTAGAAGTAGTTCAGGATTGTTTTTTAAAGCAGTTTGTGACAGAACCTACAAGGGAAATAACCTGCTGACTTAGTTCTGGGAAACAATGAATCCCTTGTTAATAATTTAAAAATTTCAGAGGAACTGGGTGCTAGCGACCACAAATCAATTACTTTAGCACTGAATGGAAGTATGATGTAGCGATAACTCAGTAACAGTCCCAATTTTCGCTTAGCAGATTACGAGGGGCTTAGAGAACACTTATCATCTGTTGACTGGGGTAACGAAGAGAGCTATCAATATGACAGTTTTCTGAACACAAAAACATGCTGCTCAAAGAACGTTTATCCCTTATAAAGAAATTAGATCAAATAGAAATGCCCCAAAATGGATGAATAATAGGCTCAAATATCTACTAGGGCATAAGAAAGGAATTTATAGACGAATCAAAAGAGATGAGGGTCATCTTATGAATCAGTAAAATTGACATTAAGAGGGACATTAAAAAGGTATAAGAAAAGCTAAAAGGGACTATGAAATTAAAGTTGCTAGGGATTCTAAAACTAACCCAAAAAGTTTTTTCCAGGTCTATAGAACAAAAGTTAGTGATAAGACAGTTCCCCTTAAAAATAACTATGGGTATCTTACTGACAAAGAGAATGAAATGTGCTCGATTTTAAATAATTATTTTCTCTGGGTTTTTTAAAAAAGGAGAAAACCTAACAATATTCCAGTAATTAATTTTTAATAGTGGGCTAGAAGAAGATAAATTATGTAACATCACAGTCACTAGTGAAATGGTTGTGAAGCAGATAGACAGACTGAAGCAAAACAAGTCGCCGGGTGCTGATGAGGTTTTTTCAAAGGTTCTTAAGGAATGCAAAATGGAACTCTGTGATCCATTAACTAATATTTTTAATTTTTATCTCTTCAAACAGGTGTAGTGTTGATATGTGGAAGATGGCTAATGTAATTCCTATTTTTAAAACAGGGACAAGTCGTTACCGTCAAATTACCGCCCAATAACCCTGCCCTCAATTCCCAGGCAAATTACTAGAGTCAATTATAGCTGAAAATTTAAGAAGCCATCTCGATTAGCATAGCTTGATTAATGATTACCAGCATGGTTTACAAGAGGCCGGTCTTGTCAAACTAATTTATTAACTTTCTTCAGTAAAGCTTTTGAGGCTGTTGACCACGATAAAGAGTTTGATATTATTTACTTAGATTTTAGTAAGGCTTTTGATAGAGTTCTGCCCCAAAAGACTTTTAAAGAAAGTGGCAGCTCTTGGCATTGGGGGGAAAAGTGCTCTCATGGAGAGTCATGGCTCACAGACAGGAAGCAGAGAGTGTCCATATATGGGGTTACATCCGAGTGGGGATCTGTAACAATGGCGTTCCACGGGGATCAGTCTTGGGCCCGTTGTTGTTTATAATATATATCAATAAACCTTGATGAGGGAATTACTAGTGATATGAGCAAATTCGCCGATGACACAAAGATAGGTAGGATAATTATTAAAACGTAGACGTTAGGGAACTTCAGGAGGATTTAAACAAACTATATTTTTGGTCAGAAAAGTGGCAGATGCAGTTCAATGTAGATAAATGCAAGGTTCTGAAGCTCGGGAGTGCCCAAACCCTAGCATTTTATAAGTTAAATGATGTAAACTTACCCCATACAGATTGCGAAAAGGACTTGGGGGTTATGGTGAGCAGCAACCTTAAACCAAGACAGCAATGAAGATTGAGACACTTATGCAGCATATGGGAATCTTTATTCAGGAAACGTTTCGCCACACAGTGGCTTCATCAGTCCAATACAAAGAGGAAGTTAGGTAAGACACATATGCAACAGTTAGACAACTTTATTCCGAAACGTTTCGCCTACACAGTAGGCTTCTTCAGTCGAATACAGAAAGTAGGCAGGAACAGTAGAGATGTGAAGACGATGTAATCAGTCCATCACCCTTAAAGTCGTAGAATTTGAGGTTGTCAGTCCCTCGGCCTGGAGAAGTTCAGTTCCATAGTCAGGAACTATCTGAAGATCAAGCGACAGTGCGGAGACTTAAATACTGTCGGAAGGAGAGGTGCAGGGTAGTAGTAGTAGTAGTAGTAGTAGTAGTAGTAGTAGTAGTAGTAGTGAGGGGCAACTGAGAGGTCATGTCCCTCTCAGATCCAACCCTTCTCACTTGAAAAGCTTGTCCAAGGTGTTTTCTGTACCAAGATGCCACGTGTTGCAGTGTCTGAAAAGATAAACATCAAAATGGTATACAATACCGACAGGTTGTTAGGTAAGACACATATGCAACAGTTAGACAACTTTATTCCGAAACGTTTCGCCTACACAGTAGGCTTCTTCAGTCGAATACAGAAAGTAGGCAGGAACAGTAGAGATGTGAAGACGATGTAATCAGTCCATCACCCTTAAAGTCGTAGAATTTGAGGTTGTCAGTCCCTCGCCTGGAGAATTTTCAGTTCCATAGTCAGGAACTATCTGAAGATCAAGCGACAGTGCGGAGACTTAAATACTGTCGGAAGGAGAGGTGCAGGGTAGTAGTAGTTAGTAGTAGTAGTAGTAGTAGTAGTAGTGAGAGGCAACTGAGAGGTCATGTCCCTCTCAGACCCAAAACCCTTCTCACTTGAAAAGCTTGCCCAAGGTTTTTTCTGTACCAAGATGCCACGTGTTGCAGTGTCTGACAAGATGAACATCAAAATGGTATACAATACCGACAGGTTGTTGTAAGACACATATGCAACAGTTAGACAACTTTATTCCGAAAACGTTTCGCCTACACAGTAGGCTTCTTCAGTCGAAACAAAAAGTAGGCAGGAACAGTAGAGTGTGAGACGATGTAATCATTCCATCACCCTTAAAGTCGTAGAATTTGAGGTGTCAGTCCCTCGGCCTGGAGAAAATTTCAGTTCCATAGTCAGGAACTATCTGAAGATCAAGCGACAGTGCGGAGACTTAAATACTGTGGGAAGGAGAGGTGCAGGGTAGTAGTAGTATTTAGTAGTAGTAGTAGTAGTAGTAGTATAGTAGTAGTAGTAGTGAGAGGCAACTGAGAGGTCATGTCCCTCTCAGATCCAACCCTTCTCACTTGAAAAGCTTGTCCAAGGTGTTTTCTGTACCAAGATGCCACGTGTTGCAGTGTCGGGACAAGATGAACATCAAAATGGTATACAATACCGACAGGTTGTTAGGAAAGACACATATGCAACAGTTAGACAACTTTATTCCGAAACGTTTCGCCTACACAGTGGGCTTCTTCAGTCGAATACAGAAAGTAGGCAGGAACAGTAGAGATGTGAAGACGAGTAATCAGTCCATCACCCTTAAAGTCGTAGAATTTGAGGTTGTCAGTCCCTCGGCCTGGAGAAGTTCAGTTCCATAGTCAGGAACTATCTGAAGATCAAGCGACAGTGCGGAGACTTAAATACTGTCGGAAGGAGAGGTGCAGGGTAGTAGTAGTAGTAGTAGTAGTAGTAGTAGTAGTAGTAGTAGTAGTGAAAGGCAACTGAGGGTCAGTCCCTCTCAGATCCAACCCTTCTCATTTTGAAAAGCTTGTCCAATGTGTTTTCTGTACCAAGATGCCACGTGTTGCAGTGTCTGACAAGATGAACATAAAAATGGTATACAATACCGACAGGTTGTTAGGTTAAGACACATATGCAACGTTAGACAACTTTTTCCGAACGTTCGCCTACACAGTAGGCTTCTTCAGTCGAATACAGAAAGTAGGCAGGAACAGTAGAGATGTGAAGACGATGTAATCAGTCCATCACCCTTAAAGTCGTAAAATTTTGGGGTTTGTCGTCCCTCGGCCTGGAGAATTTCGTTCCATAGTCAGGAACTATCTGAAGATCAAGCGACAGTGCGGAGACTTAAATACTGTCGGAAGGAGAGGTGCAGGGTAGTAGTAGAAGTAGTAGTAGTAGTAGTAGTAGTAGTAGTAGTAGTATTAGTAGTGAGAGGAAACTGAGAGGTCATGTCCCTCTCAGATCCAACCTTTCTCACTTGAAAAGCTTGCCCAAAGGGGTTTTTCTGTACCAAGATGCCACGTGTTGCAGTGTCTGACAAGATGAACATCAAAATGGTATACAATACCGACAGGTTGTTAGGTAAGACACATATGCAACAGTTAGACAACTTTATTCCGAAACTTTTTCGCTACACAGTAGGCTTTTCATTTCGAAATACAAAAATAGGCAGGAAAGTAGAGATGTGAAGACGATGTAATCAGTCCATCCCCCTTTAAAATCGTAGAATTTGAGGTTTTTCAGTCCCTGGGCCTGGAGAAGTTCAGTTCCATAGTCAGGAACTATCTGAAGATCAAGCGACAGTGCGGAGACTTAAATACTGTCGGAAGGAGAGGTGCAGGGTAGTAGTAGTAGTAGTAGTAGTATTATTTGTAGTGAGAGCAACTGAGAGGTCATGTCCCTCTCAGATCCAACCCTTCTCATTTGAAAAGCTTGTCCAAGGTTGTTTTCTGTACCAAGATGCCACGTGTTGCAGTGTCTGACAAGATGAACATAAAAATGGAAATACAATTACCGACAGGTTGTTAGGTAAGACACATATGCACAGTTAGAAACTTTATTCCGAACGTTTCGCCTCACAGTAAGGCTTCTTCAGTCGAAATTACAGAAAGTAGCGGGAACAGTAGAGATGTGAAGACGATGTAATCAGTCCATCACCCTTAAAGTCGTAGATTTGAGGTTGTCAGTCCCTCGGCCTGGAGAAGTTCAGTTCCATAGTCGGGAAAACTATCTGAAGATCAAGCGACAGTGCGGAACTTAAATACTGTCGGAAGGGAGAGGTGCAGGGAAAGTAGTATAGTAGTAGTAGTAGTATAGTAGTAGTAGTAGTAGTAGTAGTAGTAGTAGTAGTAGTGGGTAGTAGTAGTAGTATATAGTGAGAGGAAAATGAGAGGTCATGTCCCTCTCAGATCCAACCCTTCTCACTTGAAAAGCTTGTCCAAGGTGTTTTCTGTACCAAGATGCCACGTGTTGCAGTGTCTGACAAGATGAACATCAAATGGAATACAATACCGACAGGTTGTTAGGTAAGACACATATGCAACAGTTGCATATGTGTCTTCCCTAACACCTGTCGGTATTGTATACCATTTTGATGTTCATCTTGTCAGACACTGCAACACGTGGCATCTTGGTACAGAAAACACCTTGGACAAGCTTTTCAAGTGAGAAGGGTTGGATCTGAGAGGGACATGACCTCTCAGTTGCCTCTCACTACTACTTTCTACTACTAACTACTTCTACTACTACTACCCTGCACCTCTCCTTCCGACAGTATTTAAGTCCCCCGCACTGTCGCTTGAAACTTCAGATAGTTCCTGATATGGAAAATGAACTTCCCAGGCCGAGGGACGACAACCTCAAATTTTTACGACTTTAAGGGTGATGGACTGATTACATCGTCTTCACATCTCTACTGTTCCTGCCTACTTTCTGTATTCGACTGAAGAAGCCTACTGTGTAGGCGAAACGTTTCGGAATAAAGTTGTCTAACTGTTGCATATGTGTCTTACCTAACAACCTGTCGGTATTGTATACCATTTTGATGTTCACAAAGAGGAAGGCGTAAGGAGAGGAGGAGTATGAGGTAATCAGTCCCTCAGCCTGGAGTCGATGTGTTCAGTCCATCAATCTTGTAGAATGTACAGCATAGGGCCGTAGACGTGGCTTATATACTGTAGTGAGGTGACGTGAAGCAGGCGGAGGCGGGGTCATAGTGGTACCATCCACTAGTCGAAGTAGGTCTTCGTCCAGAGGTTGAACAAGTGTTGAAGAATTCTTTGTAACAAGATCCCATGATGCTGCAGTGTCTGACAGTTGTGATGAATGGTTTGAAAAACCGACAAGTTGAAGATTGAGACACTTATGCAGCATATGGGAATCTTTATTCAGGAAACGTTTCGCCACACAGTGGCTTCATCAGTCCCAATACAAAGAGGAAAGGGGTAAGGAGAGGAGGAGTATGAGGTAAACAGTCCCTCAGCCTGAACACGTCGACTCCAGGTGAGGGAAATGATTTTCCTCATACTCTTCCTCTCCTTACGCCTTCCTCTTTGTATTGGACTGATGAAGCCACTGTGTGGCGAAACGTTTCCTGAATAAAGATTCCCATATGCTGCATAATGTCTCAATCTTCAACTTGTCGGTTTTTCAAACCATTCATCACAACTGTCAACACTGCCGCATCATGGGATCTTGTTACAAGAATTCTTCAACACTTGTTCAACCCTTTGGACGAAGACCTACTTCGACTAGTGGATGGTACCACTATGACCCCGCCTCCGCCTGCTTCACCTCACCTCACTACAGTACATAAGCCACGTCTACGGCCCTATGCTGTACATTCTACAAGATTGATGGACTGAACACATCGACTCCAGGCTGAGGGACTGATTACCTCTACTCCTCCTCTCCTTACGCCTTCCTCTTTGTATTGGACTGATGAAGCCACTGTGTGGCGAAACGTTTCCTGAATAAAGCTTCCCATATGCTGCATAAGTGTCTCAATCTTCAACTTGTCGGTTTTTCAAACCATTCTTCACAAGACAGCAATGCCTAAGCGTACGTAATAAGGCAAATAGATTACTGGGATTTATATCAAGAAGTGTAAGCAACGGAAGTCCAGAGGTCATACTGCAGCTTTATATATCATTAGTAAGGCCTCACCTAGATTATGCAGCTCAATTCTGGTCTCCATATTACAGAATGGACATAAATTCGTTAGAAAACATTCAGCGTAGGATGACTAAATTAATACATAGCATTAGAAATCTTCCTTATGAAGAAAGATTGAAGACTCTTAAGTTACATTCACTTGTTAGACGACGAATGAGGGGGGACCTGATCGAAGTGTATAAGTGGAAGATAGGTATTAATAAAGGGGATATTAAAAAGGTCTTGAGGATATCTCTCCAAGAGAGACCCCCAGTAATGGATTTAAATTAGATAAGTTTAGATTTAGAAAGGACATAGGAAAGTATTGGTTTGGAAATAGGGTAGTTGATGAGTGGAACAGTCTACCTAGTTGGGTTATTGAGGCTAGGACTTTGGGGAGTTTCAAATTAGGTTGGATAAGTACATGAGTGGGGGGGTTGGGTTTGAGTGGGACTTGCACATCAGAGCTTATTTCTTGGGTAGCATTGAAATTGGGTTGGGCAAATGTTTTGTTAGTGGGATGAATTGTAAAGGACTTGCCTAGTATGGGCCAACAGGCCTGCTGCAGTGTTCCTCCTTTCTTATGTTCTTAAACTTGTCTAATTTAAATCCATTACTGCGGGTTCGCTCTTGGAGAGATATCCTCAAGACATAAGAACATAAGAAAGGAGGAACACTGCAGCAGGCCTGTTGGCCCATACTAGGCAAGTCCTTTACAATTCATCCCACTAACAAAACATTTGCCCAACCCAATTTTCAATGCTACCCAAGAAATAAGCTCTGATGTGTAAGTCCCACTCAAATCCAACCCCTCTCACTCATGTATTTATTCAACCTAAATTTGAAACTACCCAAAGTCCTAGCCTCAATAACCCAACTAGGTAGACTGTTGATAAATTAGACACATTTGCAACTCTTGGGTATCTTTATTGAGGAAACGTTTCGCCACACAGTGGCTTCATCAGTCCATACAAAGGAGAATCTTGAAGAACAGGAGGAGAATGAGGTAATCAGTCCCTCAACCTTGAGTCGATGTGATCAGTCCATCAATCTTGAATAGAATACGGCATACGTGCTGAGAAGGAGCTTATAAACCGTTGGTAGGAGAGGTGCAGCAGACATAGGTGGTGTCACATTTGTTCAATGTGGAAGTAGGTCGTGCCCACAAACCTGTCAGACACTGCAACTTCTTGGGATCTTAATACTTGGGAATTCTTCGCTTGCCTAATTCTTGGGCACGACCTACTTCCACATTGAACAAATGTGACACCACCTATGACTGCTGCACCTCTCCTGCCATACGGTTTATAAGCTCCTTCTCAGCACGTATGCCGTATTCTATTCAAGATTGATCGACTCAAGGTTGAGGGACTGATTACCTCATTCTCCTCCTGTTCTTCAAGATTCTCCTTTGTATGGACTGATGAAGCCACTGTGTGGCGAAACGTTTCCTCAATAAAGATACCCAAGAGTTGTACATGTGTCTAATTTATCAACATGTCGGTTCTCTGAACCATTCATCCACATAGGTAGACGGTTCCACTCATCAACTGCCCTATTTCCCAACCAATACTTTTCTACATCCTTTCTAAATCTAAACTTATCTAATTTAAATCCATTACTGCCGGTTCTCTCTTGGAGAGATATCCTCAAGACCTTATTTATATCCCCTTTATTAATTCCCAACTTCCACTTATACACTTCGATCAGGTCTCCCCTCATTCTTCGTCTAACAAGTGAATGTAACTTAAGAGTCTTCAATCTTTCTTCATAAGGAAGATTTCTAATGCATGTATTAATTTAGTCATTCTACGCTGAATGTTTTCTAACGAATTTATGTCCATTCTGTAATATGGAGACCCGAATTGAGCTGCATAATCTAGATGAGGACTTCTGTTGCTTACACTTCTTGATATGAACCCCAATAATCTATTTGCCCTATTGGTTTAGAAAGACACGTCAGCAAACACTATGACATATTTATTAGAAAACGTTTCGGTCCTGGGACCTTGATCACTTCTAACATACAGAGGTAGAAAGACATTATATATATAGGCGGAGAGTGAGATGTGAGTGACGCACGTGACCTGAGGAATGTCATGTTGTGATGAGGACGGGTAGACGATGAAATCATGTGACTCCTGTGTTGTTGGGTTGGTGGTGCTTAAGTATCATGTATGCCATTGTTTTTGAAATTTTGTAGTTTCCAGTGTTGCGTTCTATAGTGTCGGTGACGGTGATTAGTGAGGCTTCTAGACACCATCGGCGTCTAAGGTCTGGTTCTGTGAGAACGAGTTGTGCTTCATTCCAGTTCATCAAATGCCCCGTGGAGTCTCTGTGGAGGACACAGGCGTACCTTACATCGTCTCTGTTAGAGGCATTTCGATGCTCATTCAGACGGACTGCAAGATCTCTGCCTGTCTCGCCTACATATTTCTTGGACAGAACCCACAGGGGATAGTGTAGACGCCTGCTGTAGAAGTTAGGGTGTGGGGCTTGCGTTTCGTAGTGAGGTTCTTTGATAGATGATTGTTTATGGTGGAAACATTGATGTTACTCATAGCAAGTGCCCGGCGAGTATTCGTGCAACCTCACCACATGGGAGTACTATGAACTGCTTAGTGGGGCTGTCCATGGCGTTTGTGAGGATAGTTGTGCCTTGAGTCTGCAATTCTCGGATGAAGAAAGATGGGAACTGAAGACGTGTAAAGGCTTGTGTTTATGTAAGTGATTCTTCTTCTAGAAAACAAGGGCTGGAGATTGCGGAAGAGCTCTCAAGAAGAGCCAGTGAGGACTCCTCTCTTAGTGCGGGTTTCTTGGTGTGAATAAAAATGTATAAGATCGTCCTTGTTGGTAGGTTTTCTATACATTTTGAAGAGAAGTTTGTCACTGTCGGGAGATCTGCACAGGAAAACGTCGAGGTAAGGAATTTTGCCATCCTTTTCGAGTTCAAGTTTAAACTTTATTGATGGTTCAACTGCATTGATCTTGTTGAGAAGGGCCTGGATTCTGAGACGTCTCGGATAGAAAACCATATATGATCAACGTATCTTAGCCAGGTAACGTGTGGGAAATGAGAGGGCTGAATTTCTCTGTCCTCTAGGTTTTCCATGAAGAGGTTGGCAGGCACAGCACTGAGCGGGCTGCCCATTGCCATCCCAAATTTGTAACAGTTGTCCTGATACTTGAAGAAGTTGAAATTAACACAAAGATCCACTAGAAGGATGAAATCTAGAAGAGGTAAAGGCAGGTCGTGGTTGTTAGCGAGCCTCTGTCTCAGAATGTTTATTTCAGCGTCAGTAGGAACGTTGGTAAAGAGGGCTGTGACATCGAAGGGGAAAACCTGCTTTTTT
>NC_069455.1:32071200-32166629 GCF_026875155.1 Cherax quadricarinatus | reverse complement strand
AGGGGGTTTTGGGGTGTGCATTTTTTTGCTTGTAACTAGGTCATCATAGGAGCATTGGTAACTCTGATAGCTGGAGAAAAGTACGGAGCTTGGGGGTCTCTGCTGTTGCTGCCACGCAGCAACAATACTACAATATACTACGACATTTGATTTAAAGCGTCCAGAGCGATAAAATGCATATCTATAGTACATTCATTAATTCCCTTTAAAAATATTTGTATTTCTTAAATATGGGGTTTAAAGGTGAGTAAACGATTAAAAAACGAAGAGAGAGAGAGAGAGAGAGAAGAGAGAGAGAGAGCGAGAAAATGGAACACTTTCGTACAGCATGATGATATCAACGAGAAAAAGTCAGTTGATCAGGTGAAAATGCTGGCCCACAGAGGGCTCCAACTTCATCCTGTTCTCTACTTCTATGTTTTCTAACAATAAAAATTTTTTCAAATGAGCTGAAGTAATAACAGTTCTTACTTGTCAAAAAGTTAGGAATCCTTAATCTGTAAATACCCTGTTAATAAATTTACAGATCCTTAGTTTAAACCTTATCATCCCTTTAAATCAATGAGGTAGTTGAAGTTCTATCAATAAAGATCGAGAACCAAAACCTAGTCATTGTGGTTGTTTTACAAGCCACCAGATGCAACCTCACACAGGTTCAAGGAACAGCTACTGAAAATTTATTACTGTTTGGAAAACCTTCCAGCTCCATCCCCAACATCTTACTGCTTGGTGATTTCAACCTAAGGCATACAAAAGGGAAAGAATGTAGCAAATAAGGGTTATAGCTGAAACAAATCCCCGGAGGTACGCAGATGAAAGGTCAACACACAATGAGCTACTAAGTCTCGCGAAAAACACACCTTAAGCCAGCAGTAGTGGACCCAAACCCAAAGACTAAAAACACACTTGACCTTATCTTCAAAATAATGAGGCCCTGAAAAGAGACATAAGAATATCAAAAACAACTAATCCGAAAAACCCTAATCGAAGCCCCAGACGTACATGCATAGGGTACTGATCAGCAGAAGCATATACCTGGGGAAGGTGTCTTCACAAAATACAATTTCAACACCAAGAACATCAACGGGGACCAGGTAAACCATGTCTAAACGAAACATGTTGGGAAGATGTCTTAAATGACATGGATCCAAACCAGTGCCTTGAAAGGATCAACTTCCGGTACCGAAGCAGTTCTAGGCATATTCCCCTAAGAAAGAAGAAGAGCGGGAGTAAACGGGAGAGAAAAAGATGCTCCCTCTACAGAAGACGACAAAGAGTCACTAAAGCTCCTCAGGAGTGCTAGAATATCTGATACACAAAGGAGGCGCTGACCAGGGAAGTGGAACTATCGAACTTAAGCTAAATGACTCTTACAGGAACCAGGAGGGGCAGGAGGAGCTTTAAAGCATTAGTGAAATGAAAGAAATTCAAAATATTTCTTTTCATATCCCAAAACAAGGCAAATACCACATCTAGTATCGGCCCTTACTCAGACAGGATGGGACTTACACAGATGACAACAAGGAAATGAGTGAAATAATGAATCCCAGTACGACTCTGTTTTTAGTAACCACTAATCGGTCTGAGGATCGACGACCCAAATGATTTCTTCAGAATGAGCCCAAAACTCCATAAATGTATGCCAGTTTTCCCGGGACATTACCCTAACTCCGATAAAATTTCGAAAAACCCATTGACAACATGCCTATGCACTCAGCCCCGGGCCCAGACTCTTTGGAACTCTGTTTTAAATTAAGAACTGCAAGAAACCCCTCTCACGTGCCCAAGTACACTATGGAGGAGGAGTTTGGACATGGGTGAAATTCCACAGTCACTTAAAAACAACGGATAAAAGCCCCACTCCTAAAGGTGGCAGCAAAGCATTAGCTAAGAACAAATAGACCATAGCTCTGACGTCCCACATCATAAAAATTTTTGGGAAAGAGTGCTAAGAAGCAGGATTGCAAATCACCTGGATTCCAAAATCTGCACAATCCAGGGAAAATATGGGTTCGGGGCAGGTCGCCTCCTGCCTCTCACAACTACTGGATCACTATGACATGGCCTTGGATGCACTGGAAGAAAATCAGAATGCAGATGTAATATACACAGACTTTGCAAAAGCATTTTACAAATGCGATCTGGCGTAATAGCCCATAAAATACGTGCTAAAGGAATAACTGGGAAAGTGGGAGATGGATCTTCAACTTCCTAACAAATCGAACACAAAGATAGTGGTCAACAGAGTTAAATCGGAGGCTGGGCCCTAGTGAAGAGCTCTGTTCCCCAAGGACAGTACTCGCCCCCATCTTATTCCTTATCCTTCTATCAGACATAAACAGAGATATACACCACAGCATCCCTATCATCCCCTTTTCGGTTTATACTAGGGTCTGCATGAGGCTGTCATCTGCTGAGGACGCGGTTTAAACCTCCAAGAAGATATAAACAAAGTTTTCCCGTGGGCAACGGTAAACAATATGATGTTCAATGGGGGACAAATTCCAACTACTCGTTATGGAAAACTGGAGGAGATAATAACTAGAACAGAGTATACTACTGACTCCGGCCATACAATAGAGCGGAAAAATAATGTAATGGGCCCGGGAGTAGTAATGTCTGAGGATCTCACTTTCAAGGATCACAACAGTGCCACGAAAGCACGTGCAAAGAAAATGATAGGATGGTATAAGAGAACTTTCAAAAAAGAGAGATGCCAAGCTCATGATGATCCCTTTTTAAATCACTTGTTCTCTCTAGGCTGGAATACTGCTGTACATTAACATCTCCATTCAAAGCGGTGAAATCGCAGATCTAGAGAGGTACAAGATCCTTTACTGCACATATAAGTTCTGTCAAGCACCTTAACTACTGGGGAAAACTTGGAAGCACTTGACTTGTACTCGTTGGAACGCAGGAGGGAGAGATATATCATAATCTACACTTGGAAAATCTTGGAAGGAATGGTCCCCAAAACTGCACACAGAAATCATCCTACGAAAGTAAAAGACTGGGCAGGCGATGCAAAATGCCCCTAATAAAAAGTAGGGGAGCCCCCTTGGGAAAACTAAGGGAAAACACCATAATGTCCGGGGCCCAAGACTGTTCAACAGCCTCCCATCAAGCATTAGGGGAATTTCCAATAAACCCCTGGCTGCCTTCAAGAGAGAGCTGGACAGATACCTAAAGTCAGTGCCGGATCAGCCGGGCTGTGGCTCGTACGTTGGACTGCGTGCGGCCAGCAGTAACAGCCTAGTTGATCAGGCCCTGATTCATCGGGAGGCCTGGTCATTGACCGGGCCGCGGGGGCGTTGATCCCTGGAATAACCTCCAGGTAACCTCCAGGTACCCTGTGTAAAAAAAAAAAAAAAAAAAAAAAAGAAAGATGCAGAGGATGTAAACAAACAGACGAACGCGTCTGGTTATGGTTCATACACGTTCATCTACATCTATAAGATAAGATAAGATAAGATTTCGTTCGGGTTTTAACCCGGAGGGTTAGCCACCCAGGATAACCCAAGAAAGTCATCTATCAGCTGTCTAATTTATTCCTTTGGGGTTCTCAATTTCCCCAAATGCGACCACACCCGGGTCCCTATTTGAGAGGTGAACATACAACAGTGTAAGGAAACGTGTCGGAATTTTTTTCCACCCGCCGGAATCAAACCGGCCCCTCGGTGTGAAGCGGAGCTTAGCCACAGGCCCCCGGGCCACTACATCTCATATTTATTAATTCAGTCCACTGTGAGGTTTTTTTCATGTTTAAAGATATTAATTTTTTATACTTTTGAAAAAATATCAAGTTGGATTAATGAAAATTTTTAATTAACGAATATACGAACATTTAATGGTCGTTTCAAGACAATAAGCCTCTTGGTTAATGTGTGCCTCGCCAACACAATGGTAACCCTCTTATGGCTGGGCCACTGGTAGCCTTATGTACCAGTGGCAACCGAGAAGATAATAATCTGTTCATGAATTTGAGGAATTAAGAAATGGGAACCAAGATTGGGGAAGAGAAAAAGTGGAATCGAGGAATAATGGTCTAAAGGCTAGATATAGATGAAGGTTGAGAAAGTTTCTAATTTTGAAATTTTGATCAGGGTGTGCAGAATGCAGGAACTGAGAGCGGTGCGTGCTGCTGCGCGCGCTGCTGAGGCAAAGGCACGAGCCTGAAGGAGTGAAAGGGAACTATCTCTTGAAGGAAAAGGGTTACGAAAGGGGCAGAATATTAACACGTGAAGGGCTGAAGAAGAAAAGGGAAGCAAAGATGATGTTTTCAAAAATATACCTCAGTCACCTAGATGACAGGGGAAACAGCAAAAAATTGCTCAAATCAGACAAAGTAATATGGAGTTAAAGGAAGTGGGAAGAGGAAAGAGAGAGAGAGAGAGACTGACAGAGGTTACTAATTATTCACAGGCTTCAGGAGGCTGAAAGGAGGACTCATATATAATATTGCAGGTGAAGGAACAGAATTTAAAATATCACCGCCTAACAAATGGAAATGCCAAGTATCACAAGTAACAAATTTTCAGAGATTTGAAAAATATTCAAGGGGTGAATGCATCAGGTGAAACTGACCCTAACAACAATTATGGCGCAAACTCTAGCTCCTCTACTACTCAAACACAATAACCCAAAAGAAAGCCATTCTCCACCCCCTTTCCCCACACCCACATCCACCTTTCCCAGTACAAGAACCCTCTTCACAAATGAACCTCACTCTAGCCCCCAAGATTTCAAATCCCCCATCACCCCAACTTCCTCAATCATCCTCATCTTCATTCAGCTCCTGATCTCCTCCGGCAAAAATCCAATCCACTCTCCATACCTTCAACCCCACCCCAACCTCTTCCACCCCCTGACACATGTGCAAGGATCATGAAACAGCTAAGTTTCTGCCCAGCATAGAAACAAACTGAAAATTACTATTCGCGTGACCTAAGACTTCTTCTTAGTGCCTTCAAGATTCATTTTGAGAATCTGATGTCCTACACCAAGCACATCCATCTCATGAAAATTGTGAAACATGTATTTACGATGAGATGAAATTACCCTTTCATATTGTTTAATAAACCGGTTTAATAATGTTAACTTTTATTTGTGAAATAAATGCGCTTGTTTGTACTGTTAGATTAGTTGTTTGATTTTGCAGCAAATTTAATTTCAAGACAGAGGTGTGTTTGTGTATTGGCGACCCTAGGGATGAACCCGGGAGCCAAAGGGGGCACTAAGGATGTAACCTGGGAGCCAATTCGGGCGCTAAGGATGTGACATGTGAGCCAATTGGCGCTAGGGATGTGACCTAGGCCAAGGAGGGCGCTAGGGATGTGACCTGCAAACCAAGAGGACGCTAGGGATGTGACCTGGGAGTCATTGAGAGCGCTGGGGATGTGACCTGGGAGCCTTTGGGGGGCGCTGGGGATGTGACCTGGGAGCCATGGGGGCGCTGGGGATGTGACCTGGGAGCCATGAGGGCGCTGGGGGCGTGACCTGGGAGCCAAGGAGGCGCTAGGGATGTGACCTGGGAGCCAAGGAGGGCGCTAGGGACGTTGACATGCTAGCCAAGGACGGTGCTGGGGGTGTGACCTGGGAGCCAAAGGGGGGCGCTGGAATGTGACCTGGGAGCCAAAGAAGGAGCTAGGGATGCGACCTGGGAGCCATGGAGGGGGCTGGGGATGTGAACCCGGGAGCCAAGGAGGGGGCGAGAGAGTTGACCTGGGAGCTATTGAGAGCGCTAGGGATGTGACCCGGGGGCATGGAGGGCGCTGGGAATGTGACCTGGGGGCCAAAGAGGGCGCTAGGGATGTGACCTGGGAGCCATGGAAGGCGCTGGGAATGTGACCTGGGAGTCAAGGAGGGCGCTAGGAAAGTGACCTGGTAGCCAAGAGGGCGCTGGGATGTGACCTGGGAGCCAAGGAGGGCGCTAGGAATGTGACCTGGGAGCCATGGAGGGCGCTAGGGATGTGACCTAGGAGCCATGGAGGGCGCTAGGGATGTGACCTGGGAGCCATGGAGGGCGCTGGCGATGTGACCTGGGAGCCAAGAAGGCGCTAGGGGTGTGACCTAGGAGCCATGGACGGCGCTAGGGATGTGACCTGGGAGCCATGGAGGGCGCTGGGGATGTGACCTGGGAGCCATGGAGGGCGCTGGCGATGTGACCTGGGAGCCATGGAGGGCGCTAGGGAGTGACCTGGGAGCCATGGAGGGCGCTGGCGATGTTTACCTGGGAGCCAAGGAGGGCGCTAGGATGTGACCTAGGAGCCATGGAGGGGGCTAGGGATGGTGACCCGGGAGCCAGGAGGGGGCTGGGATTGACTTGGGCCATGAGGGCGCTGGCGATGTGACCTGGGAGCCAGGAGGCGCTGGGATGGGGACCTGGAGCCATAAAGGCTGGCGATGTGACCTGAAAGCCAAGAGGCGCTAGGATGTGACCTGGACCATGAGGCGCTGGCATGTACCTGGACCAGAGGGCGCTAGGGTGTGAAACCCAAAGGGCCATGAGGGCGCTGGAAATTGGGCCGGAGCCATAAAGGGGCTGCTGTGACTGGACCAAGGAGGCGCTAGGGAAGGACCTGGATCCTGGAGGCCGGCTTTGACTAAGCAAAGAGGCGCTGGATGTGACCTAGGGCCATGGAGGGCTAGGATTGACCTGGATCCATGACCCGGGGTTACTGGACCAGAGGCGCTGCGATGTACCTGGCCAAGGAGGCGTAGATGTGACCTGGGTGCCATGGAGGGCGCTAAAGGGTGTACCTGGACATGGGCCTGGAAAGTGACCTGGGGCAAAGGAGGGCGCTGGGATTAGTGACCTGGGTGCCATGAGGCGCTGGGAGTGACCTGAGCCATGGGAGGCGCTGGAACGGACCTGGTGACATGTGGTCGCTGGGATTGACCGGGACGAAGCAGATAACTCCTTCTGTATTTAAGGTAAATTCTTTTAAGTAAGCTCGTGGAAAGCATGAGCACTGTACCTATTAATGTTCTGATCAGGGAATACCATTCAAGGTTCACTTTAATTCTGGGGAAATTATAAAACAATAAAAACACGATTTCAATGTTTCTCAGTTATTCAAATTCTAATTCCTTTAAAATTCTTTCAAACTTCTAAGAAAAACATTCCAATAACATTTTTTAAAAAGTCAGTTTGATAAAAAAATATTAACAGCAATTTGCAGGTAAGAACCCAAAATTTTATGATTTTTTCCCAGTTAAATAAACCATGTTTAAGCGTTTTGAGTCGACCAGAAGAAGCATTCATTAGTTCTACATGGAAACCAATTTTATTAAAAATTGGGATTTTAAAACATACATACCTGAAGTTTTAAAGACAGCTAAACTTTAATGTAATAAGCTCATTAACACTGAAAGTTTAAGCTATCAAAAAAAAAACTTTAACAAATTCCTGTGAATCTAATAATTCCAGAAATAGTCAAAATGTAAGTAGAGTTTTTCTCTCACAAACTAAATTTTTAATGACAAGAAAAACGTGTCTATTATGCACCACTTTGCTCGTCATGGCTTGAGCGTAAAATCGGGGTTTCCATGTCAAATAGTTTTGTTCACAACACATAATGTTCGACGTCAAGTAGTTTGTCACATCAGTAATGTTCGACGTCAAGTTAGTTTTGTCACAACATCAGTAATGTTCCACGTCAAGATAGTTTTTTCACAGACATCAGTAATGTCGACGTCAATTTGTTTTGTCACAACATCAGTAATGTTCGACGTCAAGATAGTTTTGTCACAAAATCAGTAATGTTCGAAGTCAAGTTAGTTTTGTCACAACTCATAATGTTCGACGTCAAGTTAGTTTTGTCACAACACAGTAATGTTCCACGTCAAGATAGTTTTGTCACAACATCAGTTTAATGTTCGACGTCAAGATAGTTTTGTCACAAACATCTGTAATGTTCGACGTCAGATAGTTTTGTCACAACATCAGTAATGTTCGACGTCAAGATAGTTTTGTCACAACAATCTGTATATTGCTACTCGTCAAGGATAGTTTTGTTAAAACTACCATACAGATATCAGTAGTAAACTTGTTTTTTTTTTCTTTCGTCTCATTGTTTTTTTCTTTTTTTTTCTTTTTTTTTTTTTTTTTTTTCTTTCTTTTTTTCATTTTTTTTTTCTTTTTCTTCTTCTTTTTTTCTTCCTCTTTTTCTGGTCACAACGTCAAGATGGGTATAGGAAGGGATTTAAAAAGGGGGATGATAGGTTTGTCACAATCATCAGTATTGTTCGACGTTCATAGGGCGGATAGTTATGGTAAACAACAGTAATGGTTTCCCACTGTCTTAGAATTAGTTTTGTCACAACTTCAGTAATGTTCGACCGTCAACGGGGAACATGGTGATCTAGGAGAAGTGTTTGTAGTGATAGTTTTTTTTGTCACGAATCAGTATATGGACTCGACCGACAAGATAGTTTTTGTCACAACACTCAGTAAATGTTCCACGTTCTAAGATAGTGGTTTTGTCACAACAACTAAGTAATGTTCGACCGCAACCTTTGGCGGGCGAGAGAGGATGGAGGCAGATACTTTTGTCAAACATCAGTAATGATTCTCGACGTCAAGTTATTTTTGTCACAAACATCAGTAATGTTTCCACGTCAAAGGGATAGTTTAGATCAGATGGGATACTAGTAGATAGTTTTGTCACTAAATCGTTTAATGTTCACGTCAAGTTAGTTTCTGTCACAACATCAGTTAAGTTCGTCGTCAAGGGAGGGATATGAGATTGTTTTGTCACAAACATACAGTAATTGTTCGACGTCAAAGGATAGTTTGCCATCATCAGTTTGTTCCACGTCAAGATGAGTTTAGTCACAACATCAGTAATGTTCCACGTCAAGATAGTTTTTGTCAAAACATCAGCCAGTTATGTCAGTCCGTCAAAAGAACGGTAACGATGTTGTTTGTCACAACATCAAAGTAATGTTCCACGTTCGCTTCAGGATAAGTATTTGTCCAATCACATCAAGTATGTTCACACCGTCAACGATATAGTTTTGTCACTACATCTGTAATGTTCCCACGTCCAAGATAGTTGTTTTTTGTCACAATATCAGATAATGTTCCACGTCAAATGATAAGTCTTTTGGTTTCCAACATCAAGTTATTTTGTTCCACGTCAAGATAGTTTTGTTGTTCACAACATCAGTAATGTTCGACTCAAGGTTTAGTTTAGCGCGATAGTTTGTCACAACTCATCTGTAATGTTCGACAATTCGTCAAGATTGGTTTTGTCACAAACCATACAGTAATGTTCGACGTTCAACGGATAGTTTTGTCACAACATCTAGTTTAATGTTCACGTCAAGCCGATTCGATTTTGTCACCAACAATCAAGTAATGTTCCACGTCAATAGATAGTTTTGGCACAACAGTCAGTAATGTTCGACGTTCAACGAGACCATGGTAGATAGTGGGGATAGTTTTATGTCACAACATCAGTAATGTTCCGACGGTCATAGATTAGTTTTGTCACAACATCAGTAATCGTTCGACCTTACGTTCAAGGGATAGTTTTGTTACAAATCTCTTCAGTATATGCTTCCACGTAAAAGGATGAGATAGTAGTTTTTGTTCCACATCACATCAGTAATGTTCACACGTCAAGGTAGTTTTTATGTCACAACATTCAGTAATGTTCCACGTAAAGTAGTTTTTGTACACAACACTCAGTAATGTTCCTCGTCAAGATAGTTTTGTCTCAAAAATCAGATAATGTTCGATGTCAAGGTTGTTTTGTCACAAAATCAGTAATGTTCGACGTCAAGATAGATTTGTACACAACCTCAGTAATTGTTTCGAACGTCAAGTTAGTTTTGTCACAACATCAGTAATGTTCGACGTCAAAGATAAGTTCTTGTAACAAACATCAGTAATGTTCGACGTCAACGATCGTTTTGTCACAAATCGGTAATGTTTCCACGTCAAGTTATGGGGATAGATAGTTTTTTGTACAACTTCAGATTGTTCCAAGTCTAAGTTAGTATAGTTTTGTCACAACTTTCATGTAATGTTCCACGTCAAGATTAGTTTGGTACTACCATCAAGGAATGTTCCTCAGTCATGATAGTTTTTGTCTCACAACATCAGGTAATGTTACCTCGTCAAGATAGTTTAGGTCACAAACAGCCAGTTATGTTTCCACCGTCAAGATAGTTTTGTCAAAACATCACGTTGTAATGTTTCCACGTCAAGATAGCTTTGTCAACAACATCAGTAAAGTTCCAACGTCATGGATCAACTTTGTCACAAACATCAGATGTAATGTTAAACATAAACATATGTTTTGGGTGTCACAACACTCAGTAATGTTCCAGTCAAGATAGTTTAGTTCTTCATGTTCACAACATCATTAAATGTTCCACCGTCAAGTTTAGGTTTGTACTAATATCAGTATAATGTTCCACGTCAACATAGTTTTTGTTCTCTACAACATCAGTAATGTTCACGACCAACCGTCAAGGGGATAGATGATTGTTTTTGTTTGTCACAACTTCAGTAATGTTCGACGTCACCAGATTAGTTATTTTTGTCCACAACATCATTAATGTTTCGACGTCAAGATAGTTTTTTGTTCACAACTTCAGTAATGTTCGACGTCAAGAGTTTGTTTTGTCACAAACATTGTAAATGTTCCAACGTTCAAGATACGATGAATGAAGAGATAGTTTTTGTCCCAAACATCAGTTATGTTCGACCCACGTAAAATGGGGGGGGGCTAGTTTTGTCACAATACATCAGGTAATGTTCGACGTCAGGTGGATAGTTTTTGTCCAACATCAATGTAATGTTCGACGTCAAGATAGTAGATAGTTTTATGTCACATCGTCATGTTAATGTTCCACGTTCAGATAGCTTTAGTCATAACATCAGTAATGTGTTTCCAGCGTCAGAATGTTTTGTCCCAACGTCAGTATGTTCAGAGTCAAGATATTGTTTTTGTCCAACATCAGTAATGTTCACACGTCATTGTTAGTTTTGTCACAACATCTGTAATGTTCCCACGTTCAAGATAGTTTTGTCAAAAAACATCTAAGTATGTTCGATCGTCAATTCGGCAGATGGATCGTTTTTTGTCACACATCAGTACTGTTCGACGTAAAGATCAAGATATAGTTTTGTACAACTTCAGGTTCATGTTCCACGTCAAGGTTGATAGTTGCGACAGGGGGTTAGTTTTTGTCACAAACATCAGTAATGTTCGAGCGTCAAGATAAGTTTTGTTGTTACAACATCAGTTTAATGTTCGACCGTCAAGGTCAGTAAGATAGTTGTTGTCACTACATCGTTATTTTCTACGTCAATGAGTGTTTTGTCACATCATCAGATTATGTTCCACGTCAAGATTAGTTGTGTCGCAAACTTCAGTTATGCTCCACGTTATAAGATCCTAGTTTGTTCACAACTTCAAGTAATGTTCGACAGTTCAAGGAGAGGATACGGACAGTATATATGAGTTGAAGAAGAGAAGAGTTAGAAGAGTGTTTTTGCTGTCACTAATCCCAAAGTAATGTTCGACGTCAGAATAGTTTTTGTCACAACAATCACGTAATGTTTCATCGTAAGATAGCAGTCCTGAAATGGAGAGAGATAGTGAAGAGTTTAGGTTAGTTTTTGTCTCAACTTCAGTATGTTCCACCGTCAAGATAGTTTGAGGTCACATACATCAGTACTGTTCGGACGTCATGATTGTTTAGTCACTACATCATGTAACGTTCGACCGTCAAGATAATTTTGTCACAACATTCAGTAATGCTTGAAACGTCAAGGATAGTTTTGTCACAAATCAGTATAATGTTCACGTCAGATGTTTTGTCACAACCATCTGGAATGTTCGACGTAAAGATAGTTTTGTACAACTTCATAATGTTCGACGTCAAGATAGTTTTGTCATACACTGTTAAAAAAAACATGTTGACGTCAAGATAGTTTTGTTATCACACAACTTCAGTAATGTTTCCACATCCAAGATAGTTTTTGTACAACATCAGTAATGTTTCACTGTCAAGATAGTTATTGTCACAACATCAGTAATGTTCGACGTCAAGATAGTTTTTGTCCAAACATCTGTAATGTTCGACGTCAAGATAGTTTTGTCACAAATCAGTAATAGTTCGGACGTTCAAGATAGTTTTGTCACAAATCAGTAATGTCGACGTCAAGATAGTTTGTGTCACAACATCAGTTATGTTCGACGTTCAAGATAGTTTAGTTCACAACTATCAGTAATGTTCGACGCAGATAGTTTTGTCACAACATCAGTAATGTTCCCGACGACCCAAGATAGTTTTGTCACAAACAGCAGTAATGTTCGACGTCAAGATAGTTTTGTCAAACATCAGTAATGTTCCACTTCAAGATAGTTTTATGTCACAACATCAGTAATGTTCCACGTCAAGAGATAGTTTTGTCACAATCATTCACGTCATTTCCGCGTCAAGTTAGTTTTGTATAACATCAAGTAATGTTCCACTTCAAGATACTTTTGTCACAACTCAATTAATGTTCGACGTCCAAGATAGTTTTTGTCACAACATCACTAATGTTCACGTCAAGTTAGTTTTGTCACAAAACATCAGTATTGTTAGACATCAAGATAGTTTTGTCACAACATACAGTAATGTTCCACGTCAAGAATAAGTTTTGTCACAAATCAGTAATGTTCGACGTCAAGATAGTTTTGTCACAAACTCAGTAATGTTCGACGGTTCAAGATAGTTTTGTCACAACATCAGTAAAGTACCACGTCAAGATAGTTTTGTCACAAACATCAGTAATGTTCAACGGTCAAGATAGTTTTGTCACTACATCAGATAATGTTCACGTTCATGATAGTTCTTGTCACAATCAGTAATGTTCCTACGTCTACGTTAGTTTTTGTCAATACTTCAGTAATGGCCGACGTCAAGATAAGTTTATGTACAACATCAGTATTGTTCGGTCGTCAAGCATAGTTTTGTCCTACATCGTAAGTCGAGGTCAAGATTGTTTGGTACAGAATTCAGTAAATGTTCCACGTCAAGATAGTTTTGTCACAAAATCTTATAGGTACTGTTCCGACGTCAGATAGATATTGTCACAACATCAGTATTGTCCGACGTCAAGATAGTTTTGTCTCAACAATCAGTAATGTTCCACGTAAGATAGTTTTGTCACAACAACTGTAATGTTCGACGTCAAGAATAGTTTTGTCACAACATCAGTAATGTTCCACGTCAAAGTTAGTTTTGTGCAACATCAGTAATGTTCCACGTCAGATAGTTTTGGGTCACAACATCAGTAATGTCCGACGTCAAGTTAGTTTTGTCAAACATCAGTAATGTTCCACGTCAAGATAGTTTTTGTCAAACATCAGTATGTTCCACGTCAAGATAGTTTTGTCAAACTCAGTAATGTTCGACGTCAAGATAGTTTTGTGTACAACATCAAGTACATGTTCCCACGTCATGTTAGTTTGGTTCACATCATCAGTAAATGATCCACGTTCAAGGATAGTTTTGTCCCTCAAAACATCAGTATTGTTTTCCACGTCAGATAGTCTTGTCACAACTTCAGTAAATGTTCCACGTCAAGATAGTTTTGTTCACAACATCCAGTATGTTCCACGTCAATGATAAGTTTTGTCACAACTCACGTAATGTCCGACGTCAAGATACGTTTTGTCACAAAAATCAGTAATGTTCGACGTCAAGATAGTTTTGCCACAACATCAGTTAATGTTCGACGTCAGTTAGTTTTGTCAACATCAGTAATGATTCCACGTCAAGATGTTTTGTCACAGCATCAAGTAATGTTCCACGTCAGTTCTGTTTGTCTCAACATCAGTTATGTCGACGTCAAGATAGTTTTGTAAAAATTAGTAATGTTCATCGTCAAGATTGTTTTGTCACTACATCAGTAATGTCCGACGTCAAGATAGTTTTGTAACAACATCAGTAATGTCGGACGTCAAGATAGTATTTGTCACAACATCAGTATGTTCACGTCAAGATAGTTTTTGTTCAAAACTTCTGTAATGTTCGGACGTCAGATAGTTTTTGTCCACAAACAACAGTAATGTTCCACATCAAGTATAGTTTTGTCACACTTCAGTAATGTTCACGTCAAGATAGTTTTGTCACAACATCAGTAATGTTCGACGTCAAGATAGTTTTGTACAACATCAGTAAGGTTCGACTGTCATATAGTTTTGTCACAACATCAAAGTAATGTTCCACGTCAAGATAGTTTTGTCACAACATCAGTAATGTTCGACGTCAAAGTTTAGTTTTGTCACAACATCAGTAATGTTCGACGTTCAAGATAGTTTTGTCACAACATCAGTAATGTTCGAGTCAAGATAGTTTTGTCACTTAACGTCATTAATGTTCGACGTCAAGATCGTTTTGTCACAAATCAGTAATGTTCGACGTTCAAGATTAGTTTTGTACAACATCAGTAATGTTACACTATAAGATAGTTTTGTCCGACAACATCAGTACTGTTCCACGTCATGATAGTATTGTCACAACATATGTTATGTTCGACGTAAAGGATAGTTTTTGTCATCAACCTAGTTAATTTTTCGACGTCAAGATTTGTTTTGTCACACATCAGTATTTTGCGTCAAGTATGCGTGTTTGTCAAACATCAGTAATGTTCGACGTCAAGATAGTTTTGTCACAAATCAGTAAATGTTCCCGTCATGATCAGTTTTGGCACAACATCTGTAATGTCGGACGTCAAGATAGTTTTGTCAACCATCAGTAATGTTCGACGTAAGAAAGTTTTTACAAATCAGTAATGATCGTCGTCAAGATAGTTTTGTCACAACATCCGTAATGTTTCCACCGACAAGATAGTTTTGTCACAACATCAGTATGTTCCACGTCAGATGTTTTTGTCACAACAGCTGTAATTTCCACGTCAAGTGTTTTGTCACACATCAGTAATGTTCACGTCAAGATAGTTTTGTCACATACATCAGTAATGATCTATGTCAGGAGTTTTGTCACAACATCAGTATATGTTTCGACGTCAAGATTGTTTTTGTTCACAACATCAGTTAATGTTCGACGTCAAGATAGTTTTGTCACAACATCTGTAATGTTTCGGACGTCAAGATAGTTTTGTAACAGCATTCTGTAATGTTTCGAATGTAAGTTTCGTTTTGTCAATAATATCAGGTAAGTTCCACGTCAAGTTAGTTTTGTCACAACATCAGTAAAGTTCAAGTTCAAATAGGTTTTGTCCACAACATCAGTAATGTTCAACGTCAAGATTGTTTTGTCACAACATCAGTAATGTTCCGTCAAGATTAGTTTTGTCCCACCAATCAGTAATGATTCAACGTCAAGTAGTTTTGTCACAACATCAGTAATGTCTCCTGTAAGATAGTTTTGTAACACATCAGTAATGTTCCACGTCAAGATAGCCTTCGTCACAACATCCAGTATGTTCCACGTTCAAGATAACTTTGTCACAACATCAGTCATGTGTCCACATCAACATAGGTTTGTCACAAATCAGTAATGTTCCACGGTCAAGAAAAGATAGTTTTTGTCAAAACATCAGTAATGTTTCCAGTCAAGATAGTTTGTCCCAACATCAGTTACAATGTTCCACGTAACATAAGTTTTTTCACAACATCAGTAATGTTCGGACGTCAAGATAGTGTTGTCACTACATCTGTAAATGTTCGATCGTCAAGATGTTTTGTCAAACATCAGTTATGTTCGTCGTCTAGATAGTTTGTACAAATCAGTAATGTTCGACGTCAAGATAGTTTTGTCACAACATCAGTAATGTTCCGTAAGATAGTTTTGTCACAACAATCTGTAATGTTCGTCGTCAAGTTAGTTTTGTCACAATCATCAGTAATGTTCGACGTCTAGATAGTTTTGCACAACATCAGTAATGTTGACGTCACAGATTAGTTTACGTCACAACGTCAGGAATGTTCCACGTCAAGATAGCTTTGTCACTACATCAGTAATGTTCACGTCAAGATAGTTTTGTACCTACGTCTGTAATGTTCCAAGATCAAGATAGTTTTGTCACAACATCCCGATAATGTTCCACGTCAAGATGTTTTGCTCACAACTTCAGTTATGGTTCCACGTCATGATAGTTTTGTCACAACATCAGTAATGTTCGACCGTCAAGATAGTTTGTCACATCATCCAGTATGTTCGACGTCAAGATAGTTTTGTCAACGTCAGTATGTTCACGTAAGATAGTTTCGTCACAAAATCAGTAATGTTCGCGGAAAAGATAGTTTTGTCACAACATCTGTAATGTTCGACGTCAAGATAGTTTTTGTCACTAAATCAGTAATATTCTAGTCAGATTGTTTTGTCACAACAATCAGTAATGTTCAAGTTCAATATAGTTTTGTCACTACACAGTAATGCTCCACGTAAGATAGTTTTGTCACTAATTCTCAGTAATGTTCGCGTTCTAGATAGTTTTGTCACAAACATCAGTAATGTTCGACGTCAAGATAGTTTTGTCACAACATCAGTAATGTTTCACGTCAAGATAGTTTTGTTCACAACATCAGTCAATGATTCACGTCAAGATAGTTTTGTACAACATCCAGTTAATGTTCCGTAGGACGTCAAGTTGTTTTTGTCACAACATCAGTTAACGTTCGACGTCAAGATAATTTTTGTCACCATCAGTAGTTCGACGTAAGATTAGTTTTGTCACAAACATCAGTAATGTTCGACGTCAAGATAGTTTTGTCAAAACATCATAATGTTTCACGGTAACGTCAAGTAGTTTGGTCACAACATCAGCATTATTGTTCGACGCAAGATATTTTCACAACATCTGTAATGTTCCGACGTCAAGATAGTTTTGCAAAACATCAGTTATGTTCCACATCAAGATAGGTATTTGTCACTAACATCAGTAATGTTCCACGGCAATGATAGTTTTTGTCACAACATCAGTAATGTTCGACGTCAAGATAGTTTTGTCCACAACTTCAGTTAATGTTCACTTCAAGATAGTTTTGTCAAACAAATCAGTAATGTTCGACGTCAGATAGTTTTGTCAAACATCAATAATGTTCGACGTCTAAGTTAGTTTTGTCAAACATCAGTAATGTTCGACGTCAAGATAGTTTTGTCCAACATCAGTCAATGATCGACGTCACGAGGTTATTGTCACAAATCAGTTAATGTTCCCGACGTCTAAGATAGTATTTGTGAAAACATCAGTAATGTTCGACGTCAAGATAGTTTTGTCACAACATCAGTAATGTTCCACGTCATGATAGTTTTGTCACAACATCAGTAATGTTCACGGTCAAGATGTTTTGTCACCAACATCAAGTAATGTTCCAGTCAAGTTTTGTTTTAGGTCATAACATCAGTAATGTTCCACGTCATATACTTTTGGTCACAACATCAGTAAGTTCAGACGTTCAAGATAGTTTTGATCACAACATCACTAATGTTCCACGTCAAGATAGTTTTGTCACATAATCAGTATTGTTCGACTTCATAGATAGTTTAGTCTCAACATCAGTAATGTTCCACGTCAGATAGTTTTGTCACAACCATCAGTAATGTCGACGTCATGTCGTTTTGTCACAACATCAGTAATGTTCGCGTCAGATATTTAGTCCCAACATCAGTAATGTTCCAGTCTAGATAGTTTTTCACACACATCAGTAATGGTTCCACGTCAAGATAGTTTTGGTCACAAACATCTGTAATGTTCCCACGTACAAGATAGTTTTGTCACATCATCAGTTAATTTTCCAACGTCAAGTTAGTTTTGTAAACATTCAGTAATGTCGACGTCTAAGATGGTTTTGTAAACATCAGTTTGTCGACGTCAGAGTTAGTTTTGTCACACATCAGTTCATGTTGACGTCAAGATAGTTTTGACCACAACATCGAGTAAAAATGTTCCAACGTAAAGATAGTTTTGTCAACAACATCTGTAATGGTTCCACGTTATCAAGATAGTTTTGTCATACATCAGTAATGTCGACGTCAAGTAGTTTTGTACAACTACAGTAATGTTACACGCTCAAGATTAGTTTGTGTACAACATCAGAATGTTCGACGTCAAGATTGTTTAGTCACAACACTATCAGTAATAGTTCCACGTCAAGATAGTTTTGTCACAACCATCAGTAATGTTCCACGTCAAGATAGTTTTTGTCCAAAACAACAGTAATGTCCGACGTCAGATAGTTTGTCACAACATCAGTAATGTTACACGTCTAAGATAGTTTTGTACAACATCAGTATGTTCCCCGTCAAGATTAGTTTTGTCACAACATCAGTAATGTTGACGTCAAGATTGTTTTGTTACAACATCAGTCAATGTTACACGTCATGATAGTTTTGTCACAACATCCAGTTCAATGTTTCCAAGTCAAGATAGTTTTGTCACTACATCGGTAATGTTCCACGCAAGATCGTTCTTGTCACAAACATCAGTATGTTCCACGTCAAAGATAGTTTTGTCACAACATCAGTAATGTTCACGTCCAAGATAGTTTTGTCACAACATCAGTCATGTACGACGTCAGATTGTTTTGACAAACATCAGTATGTTCAGAGTCAAGATAGTGTTGCCACACATCAGTAATGTTCGACGTAAGGATAGTTTTGTCACAACATCAGTAATGTTCAACGTAAGTTAGTTTTGTTCCAACCATCAGTATTGTTCCACGTCAAGTTAGTTTGGTTCTCAGCATCAAGTAATGTCCGCGTCAAGATAGTTTTGTCACAACATCAGTAATGTTTCCACGTCAAGATAGTTTTGTCACAAATTCGTTATGTCGACGTCAAGAGATAGCTTTGGTCACAACATCAGTAAAGTTCGACGTCAGATAGTTTTGTACACATATCAGTATGTTCCACGTCAAGATAGTTTTGTCAAAACAATCAGTAATGTTCGGACGTCAAGATAGTTTTGTCACAAACATCAGTAATGATTCCACGTCAAGATAGTGATAGTTTTGTCACAACATCAGTAATGTTCCACGTCAAGTATAGTTTTGTCAACAACATCTGTAATGTTCCAAGTCAAGAAGTTTTGTCACAACATCAGTAATGTTCCACGTCATGATAGTTTTGTACCAACATCGTATGTCCCGTTCAAGATAGTTTTGTCAAACATCAGTAATGTTCCAAGTTCAAGATAGTTTTGTCACAAACATCAGTATTGTCTCCACGTCAAAGATAGTTTTGTCACACATCATTGAATGTTCCACGTCAAGATAGTTTTGTTCACAACATCAGTAGATATAAAATATTTTACAAAGTGTTACCATTTATATATAATGAAAATTAAATGCATTTCTCCTGAGTTTACCTGGAGAGGGTTATTACGGGGGGTCAACGCCCCCGCTGCTCGGTCTGAGACCAGCCATGGTGGATTAGGGTCTGATAACAGGCTGTTACTGCAGGCCGCACGCAGAGTCATCACAAAATAAATTAGGAATGAAAAAAGCGAAATGATCATTTATAATATACTTTCACTGCTCAAGAGGGACTTTATGTAAATATAAATGTTATCTCCTAGAAACTTTAAGTTATTTATATTAGTATACTGATTAGAGTGAAGGAGACGACTGCTCTTCCTTGTTTCTGTATAACAATTAATTTTAACTTTAAGGATTTGGACAGGGCTACGCCCAAATTTTGTTTATCGTTAGTTATAAGTATAATGTAACTGCAATTATGATTCCTTTGCTGCACATAACTTGATTTGCAATTTATGAACCAACAACTTTGATTTGATTTCACAAAATATTATCAAGAAATTTATCATCTCAATGTGACACTTAAAAAATTATTTTACTCTGCAATTAGGGTAGTCTAATTTGAGTGGTTTTTCACTCGCCACTAGGCTATTTTAGAAGTTGCCGCTAAAGGGTTTTATATTCCTGAATATCCAAGGTGGCGCCAATGAACGTCAACCTCAGATGGCCCGATGAACGTCCCCTCAGCACTGACACCCTGGACAACTGGTTAATCATTAATGTTTTAAGTATGTGTGAGTTTTATCATTTTACTATAGAAAACCTATTATTGAAGGATCCAATCAGCTATTTTTTTTTTTAATAATAAAGAAAGGTTAGCAGATAGTATCTCTTAATCTTCATGTTTATTTTTAATTAATCTTGTTGTGTCCATTTAAAATGTTGTAGCACTGGGGTACACCGTGAGGCGCTCGTTCTTACTCCAATATATTTCCTTTTAATAATAAGTTATACTTGATTTTGTATTGTATAAATAACCAACAGCACTATACGCTTTAGTGGATACACTTTGGTCCTACATTCCAATGTGTTCACACTTATAATGGCCAGGGTAAACCTGACAATAATAGCAAAACAGATCCATCTACCACCTCTCCATTTCATAAACCTGGCTTCTCTTCGGATCTGACCCAACCTTTCCCATCACCCTCCTAACCCCATACTCATTTCCTGGTTTAACATAGAAATCGTTTGAATGCACAGGCAGACCATGGTGTTGATATCACAAATAGTTCCACGTTTTGAAAACTCTCATGAAGAAACAGGAAACAAAAGGACTTCATTGAATTTAAAATGGGATTTGCAAAACTTTTTGTGATGTCAACCTTTTGATTTTATTATCTTGTACATATTTAGGAAAGTAATTTTTGATTGTAATGGTATATTCAAATTGTTAATCGGAGGAATCTTTCTTGTCCATATGTTTGATTTTTTAATATTAAAAAATATAAAAATTCCTTTCTAAAGGTTTGAAAGGCTAGTTCTGGATTTGACTCTTTTTTGTATATATTTCAGAGCATAGAGTTATTATTTTGGTAAGGAGCTATTCTAAAATTATCATTCTGTGATAAGTTTCTTTTCTGTAAGTCTGAATTTTTGTTCACATTATATTTGAAAGGAAATAAATTATTTCTTTTGATAAAAATTTAGTATGGATTCACATCCTTTATCCTTGAACAAAAGTTTAAATTGTTGGGGTTGCGAGGTTAGAGCAAAAATTTTATAGTGTGCAGAAGTAAGAAAAGGTTAGGAACACCAGTTCTCTAAAAACAGGCTTACCTATTTAGTGTTATCTTCTTATGTAATCAAACATCATATTTTGAACACCTATAAGATGTGGGAATTCTTTAGTCGTCAACATAGTTTTTTCACTACATCAGTAATGTTCGACGTCAAGATAGTTTTGTCACAACTATAGTAATGTTCGACGTCCAAGATTGTTTTGTCAAACATCGTTATGTTCGACGTCATGATAGTTTTGTCACAACATCAGTAATGTTCGACGTTCAAGATAGTTTTTGTCACAACATCAGTAATGTTCCACGTCAGTTGTTTTGTTTCATAAACATCAGTAATGTTCGACGTCAAGATAGTTTTGTCAGGCAACATCAGGGGGGTTTAAAAGCATTGTTCGACGTCATAGATTAGTTTTGTCACAACATCAGTAATGTTCGGACGGCAAGATAGTTTTGTTACAACGTCAGTTATGTTCCACGTCAGATAGCTTTGTCACAACATCAGTAATGTTCCACGTTCAAGATTGTTTTGTCACAACGTCGTAATGTTCAAGTCAAGATAGTTTGTCTACAACTATCAGTAATGTTCGACGGTCATAAAGATAGTTTTGTCAAACCTCAGTAATGTTCGACGTCAAAGATAGTTTTGTCACAACATCAGTAATGTTCGACGTCAAGATAGTTTTGTAACAACATCAGTATTTCGACGTCAAGATAGTTTTGTCACAACATCTGTAATGTTCACGTCCATGATAGTTTTGTCAAAACATCAGTTATGTTCGACGTCAAGTTAGTTTTGTACAACATCAGTAATGTTCGACGTCAAGATAGTTTTGTCACAACATTCAGTAATGTTCTACGTCAAGATAGTTTAGTACATCATCTGTAATGTTCCACGTCAAGATAGTTTTGTCACAACATCGTAATGCCCACGTCAAGATAGTTTCTGGCACAAATCAGTAATGTTCGGACGTCAGTATAGTTTTGTCACACATCAGTAATGTCTCGACGTCAAGATAGTTTTGTCACAAATCGTATTGGTTTCACGTCAAGATAGGTTTTGTCAAAAACTTCAGTAATGTTCCACGTCAAGATAGTTTTGTCTCAATATCAGTAATGTTCGACGTCAAGGATAGCTTTTGTCACAACATCAGTAACGTTCGACGTCAAGGATTATTTTGTCATACATCCTGCTAATGTACGTCGGTCAAGATTGTTTTGTCACAATCCAGTATGTTCGAAGTCAGATAGTTTTGTCACTACATTCAGTAATGTTCGCACGACAAGATAGTTTTTGTCAACATCAGTAATGTTCGACGTCAAGATAGTTTTGTCACATACTATCAGTAATGTTCGACGTCAAGAATGTTTTGTCACAACATCAGTAATGATCCACGTCAAGATAGTTTTGTCTACACCACAAATCAGTAATGTTCAGTCAAGATGTTCTGTCACTACATCAGTATGTTCAACGTCAAGATAGTTTGTTCACATACTTCAGTAATGTTCGGACGTCAAGATAGTTTTGTTACAACATCAGTAAAGTTCGACGTCAAGCTTAGTTATTGTCACAACATCAGTAATGTTCGACGTTCAAGATAGTTTTGTCACAAAATCTGTAATGTTCGACGTCAGATAGTTTTGTCACAACTCCGTAATGTTCGACGTTCAGATAGTTTTGTCACAACATCAGTAATGTTCGACGTCAAGATAGTTTTTGTCACAACATCAGTTAATGTTCGACGTCAAGATAGTTTTGTCACAAAATCCAGTAATGTTCGATCCGTCAAGATAGTTTTTGTCAAAATATCAGTAATGTTCCACGTCAGATACTTTTGTTCACAACATCAGTAATGTTTCCACGTCAAGATAGTTTGTACAAACATCCAGTTAAATGTTCCTCGTAAGTATAGTTTTGTCATAACATCTAGATAATGTTCCACGTCAAGATAGTTTTGTCACAAACATCAGTATGTTCGCGTTCAAGATAGTTTTGTCACAACATCTAATGTTCCACGTCAAGATAGTTTTTGTCTACAACATCAGTAATGTTCGACGTCAAGATAGTTTTGTCACTACATCCAGTAATGTTCCACGTCAAGATAGTATTGTCACATACATCAGTATGTTCGACGTCAAGATAGGTTTTGTCATCAACATCAGTAATGTTCGTGGTCAAGATAGTTTTGTACACAACATCAGTAATGTACCACGTCAGATAGTTTGTCACAACATCATGTAATGATTCCACGTCAAGATAGTTTTGTCACAACATCTAGTAATGTTACTCGTCAAGATAGTTTTGTAACAACATCAGTAATGTTCGACGTCAAGATTGTTTATGTCACAACATCAGTAATGTTGCGTCGTCAAAGATTTTTGTCACAACATCAGTAATGTTCGACGTAAGAGTAGTTTTGTCACAATTCAGTAATGTTCCACAGTCAAGATAGTTGTGTCACAACATCAGTATTGTTCGAGTCAAGATAGTTTTGGCAACAACATCAGTATTGTTCCACGTCAAGATAGTTTTGTCACAACAATCGTAATGTTCGACGTCAGAGAGTTTTGTCACAACATCAGTAATGTTCCGACGTCAAGGATAGTTTTGTCACAAACTATCAGTAATGTTCCAGCGTCAAGATAGTATGATCACAAAATCAGTAATGTTCCACGTCAGATAGTTTTGTCAAACATCGAATGTCAGTCAGATAGTTTTGTCACATTCGCAGTAATGTTCGAACGTCAAGATAGTTTTGTAAAACAATCTGTAATGTTCGTCGTCAAAGATTGTTTTGTACAACATCAGTAATGTTCGACGTCATGATAGTTTTGGTCACATCAGTAATGTCCACGTCAAGATAGTTTTGTTCACAACACTCAGTAATGTTACGTCAAGATTGTTTTGTCACATCGTCAGTATTTGTTCCACGTCAAATTGTTTTGTCAACTCTGTAATGTTCGACGTCAGATTGTTTTGTCACAAACATCAGAAATGTTCGGACGTCAGATAGTTTTGTCCACTCATCAGTAATGTTCGTCGTCAAGATAGTTTTGTCCATCTCAGAAATGTTCGACGTCATGATAGTTTTTGTCACAACATCAGTAATGTTCGACGTTCAAGTTGTTTTGTCACAATCATCAGTGATGTTCCACGTCAAAGTTAGTTTTGTTCACATCATCAGTAATGTTCCCACGTCAAGATTAGTTTTGTCACTAAACATTCTGTAATGTTCGACGTCAAGATAGTTTTGTCACAAACATCTGTAATGTTCGACGTCAGATAGTTTTGTCACAACATCAGTAATGTTCGACGTCAAGATAGTTTTGTCACAACAATCTGTATATTGCTACTCGTCAAGGATAGTTTTGTTAAAACTACCATACAGATATCAGTAGTAAACTTGTTTTTTTTTTCTTTCGTCTCATTGTTTTTTTCTTTTTTTTTCTTTTTTTTTTTTTTTTTTTTCTTTCTTTTTTTCATTTTTTTTTTCTTTTTCTTCTTCTTTTTTTCTTCCTCTTTTTCTGGTCACAACGTCAAGATGGGTATAGGAAGGGATTTAAAAAGGGGGATGATAGGTTTGTCACAATCATCAGTATTGTTCGACGTTCATAGGGCGGATAGTTATGGTAAACAACAGTAATGGTTTCCCACTGTCTTAGAATTAGTTTTGTCACAACTTCAGTAATGTTCGACCGTCAACGGGGAACATGGTGATCTAGGAGAAGTGTTTGTAGTGATAGTTTTTTTTGTCACGAATCAGTATATGGACTCGACCGACAAGATAGTTTTTGTCACAACACTCAGTAAATGTTCCACGTTCTAAGATAGTGGTTTTGTCACAACAACTAAGTAATGTTCGACCGCAACCTTTGGCGGGCGAGAGAGGATGGAGGCAGATACTTTTGTCAAACATCAGTAATGATTCTCGACGTCAAGTTATTTTTGTCACAAACATCAGTAATGTTTCCACGTCAAAGGGATAGTTTAGATCAGATGGGATACTAGTAGATAGTTTTGTCACTAAATCGTTTAATGTTCACGTCAAGTTAGTTTCTGTCACAACATCAGTTAAGTTCGTCGTCAAGGGAGGGATATGAGATTGTTTTGTCACAAACATACAGTAATTGTTCGACGTCAAAGGATAGTTTGCCATCATCAGTTTGTTCCACGTCAAGATGAGTTTAGTCACAACATCAGTAATGTTCCACGTCAAGATAGTTTTTGTCAAAACATCAGCCAGTTATGTCAGTCCGTCAAAAGAACGGTAACGATGTTGTTTGTCACAACATCAAAGTAATGTTCCACGTTCGCTTCAGGATAAGTATTTGTCCAATCACATCAAGTATGTTCACACCGTCAACGATATAGTTTTGTCACTACATCTGTAATGTTCCCACGTCCAAGATAGTTGTTTTTTGTCACAATATCAGATAATGTTCCACGTCAAATGATAAGTCTTTTGGTTTCCAACATCAAGTTATTTTGTTCCACGTCAAGATAGTTTTGTTGTTCACAACATCAGTAATGTTCGACTCAAGGTTTAGTTTAGCGCGATAGTTTGTCACAACTCATCTGTAATGTTCGACAATTCGTCAAGATTGGTTTTGTCACAAACCATACAGTAATGTTCGACGTTCAACGGATAGTTTTGTCACAACATCTAGTTTAATGTTCACGTCAAGCCGATTCGATTTTGTCACCAACAATCAAGTAATGTTCCACGTCAATAGATAGTTTTGGCACAACAGTCAGTAATGTTCGACGTTCAACGAGACCATGGTAGATAGTGGGGATAGTTTTATGTCACAACATCAGTAATGTTCCGACGGTCATAGATTAGTTTTGTCACAACATCAGTAATCGTTCGACCTTACGTTCAAGGGATAGTTTTGTTACAAATCTCTTCAGTATATGCTTCCACGTAAAAGGATGAGATAGTAGTTTTTGTTCCACATCACATCAGTAATGTTCACACGTCAAGGTAGTTTTTATGTCACAACATTCAGTAATGTTCCACGTAAAGTAGTTTTTGTACACAACACTCAGTAATGTTCCTCGTCAAGATAGTTTTGTCTCAAAAATCAGATAATGTTCGATGTCAAGGTTGTTTTGTCACAAAATCAGTAATGTTCGACGTCAAGATAGATTTGTACACAACCTCAGTAATTGTTTCGAACGTCAAGTTAGTTTTGTCACAACATCAGTAATGTTCGACGTCAAAGATAAGTTCTTGTAACAAACATCAGTAATGTTCGACGTCAACGATCGTTTTGTCACAAATCGGTAATGTTTCCACGTCAAGTTATGGGGATAGATAGTTTTTTGTACAACTTCAGATTGTTCCAAGTCTAAGTTAGTATAGTTTTGTCACAACTTTCATGTAATGTTCCACGTCAAGATTAGTTTGGTACTACCATCAAGGAATGTTCCTCAGTCATGATAGTTTTTGTCTCACAACATCAGGTAATGTTACCTCGTCAAGATAGTTTAGGTCACAAACAGCCAGTTATGTTTCCACCGTCAAGATAGTTTTGTCAAAACATCACGTTGTAATGTTTCCACGTCAAGATAGCTTTGTCAACAACATCAGTAAAGTTCCAACGTCATGGATCAACTTTGTCACAAACATCAGATGTAATGTTAAACATAAACATATGTTTTGGGTGTCACAACACTCAGTAATGTTCCAGTCAAGATAGTTTAGTTCTTCATGTTCACAACATCATTAAATGTTCCACCGTCAAGTTTAGGTTTGTACTAATATCAGTATAATGTTCCACGTCAACATAGTTTTTGTTCTCTACAACATCAGTAATGTTCACGACCAACCGTCAAGGGGATAGATGATTGTTTTTGTTTGTCACAACTTCAGTAATGTTCGACGTCACCAGATTAGTTATTTTTGTCCACAACATCATTAATGTTTCGACGTCAAGATAGTTTTTTGTTCACAACTTCAGTAATGTTCGACGTCAAGAGTTTGTTTTGTCACAAACATTGTAAATGTTCCAACGTTCAAGATACGATGAATGAAGAGATAGTTTTTGTCCCAAACATCAGTTATGTTCGACCCACGTAAAATGGGGGGGGGCTAGTTTTGTCACAATACATCAGGTAATGTTCGACGTCAGGTGGATAGTTTTTGTCCAACATCAATGTAATGTTCGACGTCAAGATAGTAGATAGTTTTATGTCACATCGTCATGTTAATGTTCCACGTTCAGATAGCTTTAGTCATAACATCAGTAATGTGTTTCCAGCGTCAGAATGTTTTGTCCCAACGTCAGTATGTTCAGAGTCAAGATATTGTTTTTGTCCAACATCAGTAATGTTCACACGTCATTGTTAGTTTTGTCACAACATCTGTAATGTTCCCACGTTCAAGATAGTTTTGTCAAAAAACATCTAAGTATGTTCGATCGTCAATTCGGCAGATGGATCGTTTTTTGTCACACATCAGTACTGTTCGACGTAAAGATCAAGATATAGTTTTGTACAACTTCAGGTTCATGTTCCACGTCAAGGTTGATAGTTGCGACAGGGGGTTAGTTTTTGTCACAAACATCAGTAATGTTCGAGCGTCAAGATAAGTTTTGTTGTTACAACATCAGTTTAATGTTCGACCGTCAAGGTCAGTAAGATAGTTGTTGTCACTACATCGTTATTTTCTACGTCAATGAGTGTTTTGTCACATCATCAGATTATGTTCCACGTCAAGATTAGTTGTGTCGCAAACTTCAGTTATGCTCCACGTTATAAGATCCTAGTTTGTTCACAACTTCAAGTAATGTTCGACAGTTCAAGGAGAGGATACGGACAGTATATATGAGTTGAAGAAGAGAAGAGTTAGAAGAGTGTTTTTGCTGTCACTAATCCCAAAGTAATGTTCGACGTCAGAATAGTTTTTGTCACAACAATCACGTAATGTTTCATCGTAAGATAGCAGTCCTGAAATGGAGAGAGATAGTGAAGAGTTTAGGTTAGTTTTTGTCTCAACTTCAGTATGTTCCACCGTCAAGATAGTTTGAGGTCACATACATCAGTACTGTTCGGACGTCATGATTGTTTAGTCACTACATCATGTAACGTTCGACCGTCAAGATAATTTTGTCACAACATTCAGTAATGCTTGAAACGTCAAGGATAGTTTTGTCACAAATCAGTATAATGTTCACGTCAGATGTTTTGTCACAACCATCTGGAATGTTCGACGTAAAGATAGTTTTGTACAACTTCATAATGTTCGACGTCAAGATAGTTTTGTCATACACTGTTAAAAAAAACATGTTGACGTCAAGATAGTTTTGTTATCACACAACTTCAGTAATGTTTCCACATCCAAGATAGTTTTTGTACAACATCAGTAATGTTTCACTGTCAAGATAGTTATTGTCACAACATCAGTAATGTTCGACGTCAAGATAGTTTTTGTCCAAACATCTGTAATGTTCGACGTCAAGATAGTTTTGTCACAAATCAGTAATAGTTCGGACGTTCAAGATAGTTTTGTCACAAATCAGTAATGTCGACGTCAAGATAGTTTGTGTCACAACATCAGTTATGTTCGACGTTCAAGATAGTTTAGTTCACAACTATCAGTAATGTTCGACGCAGATAGTTTTGTCACAACATCAGTAATGTTCCCGACGACCCAAGATAGTTTTGTCACAAACAGCAGTAATGTTCGACGTCAAGATAGTTTTGTCAAACATCAGTAATGTTCCACTTCAAGATAGTTTTATGTCACAACATCAGTAATGTTCCACGTCAAGAGATAGTTTTGTCACAATCATTCACGTCATTTCCGCGTCAAGTTAGTTTTGTATAACATCAAGTAATGTTCCACTTCAAGATACTTTTGTCACAACTCAATTAATGTTCGACGTCCAAGATAGTTTTTGTCACAACATCACTAATGTTCACGTCAAGTTAGTTTTGTCACAAAACATCAGTATTGTTAGACATCAAGATAGTTTTGTCACAACATACAGTAATGTTCCACGTCAAGAATAAGTTTTGTCACAAATCAGTAATGTTCGACGTCAAGATAGTTTTGTCACAAACTCAGTAATGTTCGACGGTTCAAGATAGTTTTGTCACAACATCAGTAAAGTACCACGTCAAGATAGTTTTGTCACAAACATCAGTAATGTTCAACGGTCAAGATAGTTTTGTCACTACATCAGATAATGTTCACGTTCATGATAGTTCTTGTCACAATCAGTAATGTTCCTACGTCTACGTTAGTTTTTGTCAATACTTCAGTAATGGCCGACGTCAAGATAAGTTTATGTACAACATCAGTATTGTTCGGTCGTCAAGCATAGTTTTGTCCTACATCGTAAGTCGAGGTCAAGATTGTTTGGTACAGAATTCAGTAAATGTTCCACGTCAAGATAGTTTTGTCACAAAATCTTATAGGTACTGTTCCGACGTCAGATAGATATTGTCACAACATCAGTATTGTCCGACGTCAAGATAGTTTTGTCTCAACAATCAGTAATGTTCCACGTAAGATAGTTTTGTCACAACAACTGTAATGTTCGACGTCAAGAATAGTTTTGTCACAACATCAGTAATGTTCCACGTCAAAGTTAGTTTTGTGCAACATCAGTAATGTTCCACGTCAGATAGTTTTGGGTCACAACATCAGTAATGTCCGACGTCAAGTTAGTTTTGTCAAACATCAGTAATGTTCCACGTCAAGATAGTTTTTGTCAAACATCAGTATGTTCCACGTCAAGATAGTTTTGTCAAACTCAGTAATGTTCGACGTCAAGATAGTTTTGTGTACAACATCAAGTACATGTTCCCACGTCATGTTAGTTTGGTTCACATCATCAGTAAATGATCCACGTTCAAGGATAGTTTTGTCCCTCAAAACATCAGTATTGTTTTCCACGTCAGATAGTCTTGTCACAACTTCAGTAAATGTTCCACGTCAAGATAGTTTTGTTCACAACATCCAGTATGTTCCACGTCAATGATAAGTTTTGTCACAACTCACGTAATGTCCGACGTCAAGATACGTTTTGTCACAAAAATCAGTAATGTTCGACGTCAAGATAGTTTTGCCACAACATCAGTTAATGTTCGACGTCAGTTAGTTTTGTCAACATCAGTAATGATTCCACGTCAAGATGTTTTGTCACAGCATCAAGTAATGTTCCACGTCAGTTCTGTTTGTCTCAACATCAGTTATGTCGACGTCAAGATAGTTTTGTAAAAATTAGTAATGTTCATCGTCAAGATTGTTTTGTCACTACATCAGTAATGTCCGACGTCAAGATAGTTTTGTAACAACATCAGTAATGTCGGACGTCAAGATAGTATTTGTCACAACATCAGTATGTTCACGTCAAGATAGTTTTTGTTCAAAACTTCTGTAATGTTCGGACGTCAGATAGTTTTTGTCCACAAACAACAGTAATGTTCCACATCAAGTATAGTTTTGTCACACTTCAGTAATGTTCACGTCAAGATAGTTTTGTCACAACATCAGTAATGTTCGACGTCAAGATAGTTTTGTACAACATCAGTAAGGTTCGACTGTCATATAGTTTTGTCACAACATCAAAGTAATGTTCCACGTCAAGATAGTTTTGTCACAACATCAGTAATGTTCGACGTCAAAGTTTAGTTTTGTCACAACATCAGTAATGTTCGACGTTCAAGATAGTTTTGTCACAACATCAGTAATGTTCGAGTCAAGATAGTTTTGTCACTTAACGTCATTAATGTTCGACGTCAAGATCGTTTTGTCACAAATCAGTAATGTTCGACGTTCAAGATTAGTTTTGTACAACATCAGTAATGTTACACTATAAGATAGTTTTGTCCGACAACATCAGTACTGTTCCACGTCATGATAGTATTGTCACAACATATGTTATGTTCGACGTAAAGGATAGTTTTTGTCATCAACCTAGTTAATTTTTCGACGTCAAGATTTGTTTTGTCACACATCAGTATTTTGCGTCAAGTATGCGTGTTTGTCAAACATCAGTAATGTTCGACGTCAAGATAGTTTTGTCACAAATCAGTAAATGTTCCCGTCATGATCAGTTTTGGCACAACATCTGTAATGTCGGACGTCAAGATAGTTTTGTCAACCATCAGTAATGTTCGACGTAAGAAAGTTTTTACAAATCAGTAATGATCGTCGTCAAGATAGTTTTGTCACAACATCCGTAATGTTTCCACCGACAAGATAGTTTTGTCACAACATCAGTATGTTCCACGTCAGATGTTTTTGTCACAACAGCTGTAATTTCCACGTCAAGTGTTTTGTCACACATCAGTAATGTTCACGTCAAGATAGTTTTGTCACATACATCAGTAATGATCTATGTCAGGAGTTTTGTCACAACATCAGTATATGTTTCGACGTCAAGATTGTTTTTGTTCACAACATCAGTTAATGTTCGACGTCAAGATAGTTTTGTCACAACATCTGTAATGTTTCGGACGTCAAGATAGTTTTGTAACAGCATTCTGTAATGTTTCGAATGTAAGTTTCGTTTTGTCAATAATATCAGGTAAGTTCCACGTCAAGTTAGTTTTGTCACAACATCAGTAAAGTTCAAGTTCAAATAGGTTTTGTCCACAACATCAGTAATGTTCAACGTCAAGATTGTTTTGTCACAACATCAGTAATGTTCCGTCAAGATTAGTTTTGTCCCACCAATCAGTAATGATTCAACGTCAAGTAGTTTTGTCACAACATCAGTAATGTCTCCTGTAAGATAGTTTTGTAACACATCAGTAATGTTCCACGTCAAGATAGCCTTCGTCACAACATCCAGTATGTTCCACGTTCAAGATAACTTTGTCACAACATCAGTCATGTGTCCACATCAACATAGGTTTGTCACAAATCAGTAATGTTCCACGGTCAAGAAAAGATAGTTTTTGTCAAAACATCAGTAATGTTTCCAGTCAAGATAGTTTGTCCCAACATCAGTTACAATGTTCCACGTAACATAAGTTTTTTCACAACATCAGTAATGTTCGGACGTCAAGATAGTGTTGTCACTACATCTGTAAATGTTCGATCGTCAAGATGTTTTGTCAAACATCAGTTATGTTCGTCGTCTAGATAGTTTGTACAAATCAGTAATGTTCGACGTCAAGATAGTTTTGTCACAACATCAGTAATGTTCCGTAAGATAGTTTTGTCACAACAATCTGTAATGTTCGTCGTCAAGTTAGTTTTGTCACAATCATCAGTAATGTTCGACGTCTAGATAGTTTTGCACAACATCAGTAATGTTGACGTCACAGATTAGTTTACGTCACAACGTCAGGAATGTTCCACGTCAAGATAGCTTTGTCACTACATCAGTAATGTTCACGTCAAGATAGTTTTGTACCTACGTCTGTAATGTTCCAAGATCAAGATAGTTTTGTCACAACATCCCGATAATGTTCCACGTCAAGATGTTTTGCTCACAACTTCAGTTATGGTTCCACGTCATGATAGTTTTGTCACAACATCAGTAATGTTCGACCGTCAAGATAGTTTGTCACATCATCCAGTATGTTCGACGTCAAGATAGTTTTGTCAACGTCAGTATGTTCACGTAAGATAGTTTCGTCACAAAATCAGTAATGTTCGCGGAAAAGATAGTTTTGTCACAACATCTGTAATGTTCGACGTCAAGATAGTTTTTGTCACTAAATCAGTAATATTCTAGTCAGATTGTTTTGTCACAACAATCAGTAATGTTCAAGTTCAATATAGTTTTGTCACTACACAGTAATGCTCCACGTAAGATAGTTTTGTCACTAATTCTCAGTAATGTTCGCGTTCTAGATAGTTTTGTCACAAACATCAGTAATGTTCGACGTCAAGATAGTTTTGTCACAACATCAGTAATGTTTCACGTCAAGATAGTTTTGTTCACAACATCAGTCAATGATTCACGTCAAGATAGTTTTGTACAACATCCAGTTAATGTTCCGTAGGACGTCAAGTTGTTTTTGTCACAACATCAGTTAACGTTCGACGTCAAGATAATTTTTGTCACCATCAGTAGTTCGACGTAAGATTAGTTTTGTCACAAACATCAGTAATGTTCGACGTCAAGATAGTTTTGTCAAAACATCATAATGTTTCACGGTAACGTCAAGTAGTTTGGTCACAACATCAGCATTATTGTTCGACGCAAGATATTTTCACAACATCTGTAATGTTCCGACGTCAAGATAGTTTTGCAAAACATCAGTTATGTTCCACATCAAGATAGGTATTTGTCACTAACATCAGTAATGTTCCACGGCAATGATAGTTTTTGTCACAACATCAGTAATGTTCGACGTCAAGATAGTTTTGTCCACAACTTCAGTTAATGTTCACTTCAAGATAGTTTTGTCAAACAAATCAGTAATGTTCGACGTCAGATAGTTTTGTCAAACATCAATAATGTTCGACGTCTAAGTTAGTTTTGTCAAACATCAGTAATGTTCGACGTCAAGATAGTTTTGTCCAACATCAGTCAATGATCGACGTCACGAGGTTATTGTCACAAATCAGTTAATGTTCCCGACGTCTAAGATAGTATTTGTGAAAACATCAGTAATGTTCGACGTCAAGATAGTTTTGTCACAACATCAGTAATGTTCCACGTCAAGATAGTTTTGTCACAACATCAGTAATGTTCCGACGTCAAGATAGTTTTGTCACACATCAGTAATGTTCGACGTCAAGATAGTTTTGTCACAACATCAGTAATGTTCGACGTCAAGATAGTTTTGTCACAACATCAGTAATGTTCGACGTCAAGATAGTTTTGTCACACATCAGTAATGTTCGACGTACAAGATAGTTTTGTCACAACATCAGTAATGTTCGACGTCAAGATAGTTTTGTCACAAACATCAGTAATGTTCGACCCCAAGAAAATTTTTGTCACAACATCAGTAATGTTCGACGTCAAGATAGTTTTGTCACAACATCATTAATGTTCCACGTCAAGATAGTTTGTCACAACATCAGTAATTTTCCCACGTCAAGATAGTTTGTCACAACATCAGTAATGTTCCCCCGTCAAATAGTTTTGGTCACAACATCAGTAATGTTCCACGTCAAATAGTTTGTCACATTAAAGTAATGTTCACGTAAAGGGTAGTTTTGTCACAACATCAGTAATGTTCAACGTCAAAGATAGTTTGTCACAACATCAGTAATGTTCGACGTCAAGATAGTTTTTGTCACAACTTTCAGTAAGTTCAAACGTCAAGATATTTTTTGTCAAACATCAGTAATGTTCACGTCAAGATAGTTTTGTCACAAACCCAGAAATTTGTTCCACGACAAGATAGTTTTTGCACAACATCAGTAATGTTCCATTTCAAGATAGTTTTGTCACAACACAGTAATGTTCCACGTCAAGAAGTTTTTGTCAAAAACATCAGAAATGTTCCACGTCAAGAAAAGTTTTGTCACAACATCAGTAATGTTCCACGTCAAGATAGTTTTGTCACAACAACAGTAATGTTCCACGTCAAGATAGTTTTGTCACAACATCATTAATGTCCACGTCAAGATAGTTTGTCACAACATCAGTAATGTTCCACTCAAGATATTTTGTCACAACATCAGAAATGTTCCATCAAATAGTTTTGTCACAACATCAGTAATGTTCCACGTCAAGATAGTTTTGTCACAACATCAGTAAAATGTTCCGACTTCAAGATAGTTTTTGTCACAACATCAGTAATGTTCACTCAACATAGTTTTTCACAACATCATAATGTTTCGACGTCAAGATAGTTTTTGTCACAACATCAGTAATGTTCCGACGTCAAGATAGTTTTGTCACAACATCAGTAATGTTCGACGTCAAGATAGTTTTGTACAACATCAGTAATGTTCCAGTCAAGATAGTTTTGTCACAACATCAGTAATGTTTCCACGTCAGATAGTTTTGTCACAACATCAGTAATGTTCGACGTCAAGATAGTTTTGTCACAACTTTCGTAATGTTCACGTCAAGATAGTTTGTCACAACATCAGTAATTTTCCCACGTCAAGATAGTTTTGTCTCAACTCGTAATGTTCCACGTCAAGCAATTTGTCACAACATCATTAATGTTCCACGTCAAGATAGTTTTGTCACAACAGTCAGTAATTTCCACGTCAGATAGTTTTGTCACAACATCAGTAATGTTCCCCTCAAAAATAGTTTTGTCACAACATCAGTAATGTTCCACGTTCAAGATAGTTTTTGTCACAACACTTTTCAGTCAGTATTTTTCCCAAACTCAAAGTAGTAAGTTTTTGTCACAAACATCATAATGTTCGACGTCAAATAGTTTTGTCACACATCAGTAAGTTCCACGTCAAGATAGTTTTGTCACAACATCAGTAATGTTCGACGTCAAGATAGTTTTGTCACAACACCCAGTAATGTTCGACGTCAAGATAGTTTTGTCACAACATCATTAATGTTCTACGTCAAGATAGTTTTGTCACAACATCAGTAATGTTCCACGTCAAGATAGTTTTGTCACAACATCAGTAATGTTCCACGTCAAGATATTTTGTCACAACATCAGTAATGTTCAACGTCAAATATTTTGTCACAACTCAGTAATGTTCCCGACGTCAGATAGTTTTGTCACAACTCAGTAATTTTCCCACGTCAAGATAGTTTTGTCACAACATCAGTAATGTTCCACGTAAAGATAGTTTGTCACAAACATCAGTAATGTTCGAGTCAAGATAGTTTTGTCACAAAAATCAGTAATTTTTCGACGTCAAGATATTTTGTCAAACATCAGTAATGTTCCACGTCAAGACGTTTTGTCACAACATCAGTAATGTTCGAGTACGTCAAGATAGTTTGACCTCAGTAATGTTCGACGTCAAGATAGTTTTGTCACACATCAGTAATGTTCGACGTCAAGATAGTTTTGTCACAACATCAGTAATGTTCACGTCAAGATAGTTTTGTCACAACATCAGAAATGTTCGACTCAAGATAGTTTTTTTCACAACATCAGTAATGTTCCCACGTCAGATAGTTTGTCACCAACATCAGTAATTTTCCCAGGGTCAAGATAGTTTGGTCACAACATCAGTAATGTTCGACGTCAAGATATTTTTGGGTCACAACATCAGTAATGTTCGACGTCAAGATAGTTTGTCACAACATCGTAATGTTCGACGTCAAGTAGTTTTGTCACAACATCAGTAATGTTCGCCCGTCAAGAAGTTTTTGTCACAACATCAGTAATGTTCGACGTCAAGATAGTTTTGTCCCAACATCAGTAAAAAAAAAAAAAAAAAAAAAAAAAAAAAAAAAAAAAAAAAAAAAAAAAAAAAAAAAAAAAAAAAAAAAAAAAAAAAAAAAAAAAAAAAAAAAAAAAAAAAAAAAAAAAAAAAAAAAAAAAAAAAAAAAAAAAAAAAAAAAAAAAAAAAAAAAAAAAAAAAAAAAAAAAAAAAAAAAAAAAAAAAAAAAAAAAAAAAAAAAAAAAAAAAAAAAAAAAAAAAAAAAAAAAAAAAAAAAAAAAAAAAAAAAAAAAAAAAAAAAAAAAAAAAAAAAAAAAAAAAAAAAAAAAAAAAAAAAAAAAAAAAAAAATGGGTTTCGACGTCAAGATAGTTTTGTCCCTCAAACCCTGAAGTTTTTTTTTTTAAAATTTTAATTTCGAGTCAAGAATTTTTGTCAAAAAATCAGAAATTTCACGTCAAGAATTTTGCCAAAATCAGTAATTTACTCAAGATGTTTTGTACAAACAAATTTTTCCCATAAATATTTTTTAAAACAATTGGACGTCAAAATTTTTTTCCAAAACCAAAAAAGGGGGAAATAGTTTTGTCAAAACCCAAATTAAGCCAAAAAAAAATTTTTTAAAATCGTAGTTCACGTCAGATAGTTTTGTCAAACATCAGAATGTTCACAAGATTTTTTGTACAACTTTAAATGTTCGACCGTATTTTTGTCACAACATCATAATGTTCCCCGCAAGAATTTTTCCCCAAAATTTCGGGGGTTTTTTAAATTTTTTCCCAAAAAAGTTCCCACCAAATTTTTTGCCCAAAATTTTTTCCCAAAAGTTTTTTGTATTTTGCCCCAAATCAGAATTTCCCCGTCAAGTATTTTTTCAAACATCAAATGTTCCCTCAAGTTTTTTTTGTCAAACTCAAATGTCCCCAAATAGTTTTGTAAAAACACCCTAATTTTCCCAATTTTTTAAAAAAATTTCCCAAAATTTTTTTTGCCAAAAAAATTTGGCCCAAACTCTTTTCCCCCACTCAATATTTTTTCCACCAAAAAACCAAATTATTTTTTTTCCCCAACATCAGAAAATGTTCGCCCAAATAGTTTTGAAATCAAATTTTAGAAATTTTTGCCAACATAATTTTAAAGTTTTTTGAAATTGAACCCCCAAATTTTTTTGGTCAAAAAATTTTCCCCAAAGTAAGTTCACCAAGTATTTTCGTAAAAATAGTTGTCCAAACTCATTTTTTGTAAAAAAAATTTTTTTTTTTTAGTCAAGAAGTTTTGTCCCCCTCATTTTCACGTAAAGATGTTTGTCAAACATCAGTAATGCCCCCCAAAGATTTTTTGTCAAAACCCAAAGTAATTTTCCCACGTAAATTTTTTAAACAAAATTTTTGAAAAAATGGAAAAATTTTATTTTAAAAGGTTTTAAAAAAACCGGAACAAACACGAAATGTTCCACGTAAAGATAGTTTTGTCACAACATCAGAATTTCCACGTCAAGAAGTTTTGCCTCAATAAAAGGTATTTCAACTAAAGTATTTTTCCAAAATTTTTACGAAAAGGTTTTTTCACAACATAGTAATTTACTCAAGTATTTTTCACACATCAAATTTTCCCGTAAAAGATGTTTTCCTCAAATTTCATAAGTTTTTTTTAAAAAAAAAAATAGTTGTTAAACTAAAATATTTTTCCAAAATCAGAAATTTAAAGTATTTTTAAATTTTAAAAATTTTTTCCCTTTTTTAAAAAAGTTAGTAAAGTTTTGTAAACTCGAATTCCCCAAATTTTTGGCCCAAACAATTTTCCCCGTAAAAGATAGTTTTGCACAACATCAAATTTTAAAATTTTTAAAACAAATTTTCCCACCAATATTTTTGTCAAAACTAAAAGGGGTTTTTCCAAATTTTTTGTCAACTCAGAATTAACCCAAATTTTTTTTCACAAATATTTTTACTAAGTATTTTGAAAAAACATAAAGTAATTTCCAGTCAAGAATTTTGGGTCAAACATCGAAAATTTTTCCCACGTAGAAGTTTTTCCAACCACATTTTTCCCCCCCCCCCCCAAAATTTTTTTTTCCCACCCCAAATGTTCACGTAAAGGATTTTTGACAAATCAGTAATGTTCCCAAGAGTTTTTTACAAATCAGTATGTTCCACGTAAAGATATTTTGTCACAACATCAGAATTTCCCCGGGCGCAAAATTTTTTTGTCCCAAAAATTTTAAAAAATTTTTTAGAAAAATTTTAAAAAAAAAGGGGTCAAGATGGGTTTTAAAAAAAAAAAGGGAAAAATTTTTTCCCAAACTCAAAAAAAATTTTTTTAACAAAAATTTTCCGTAAGTAGTTTTGTCCAAAAAAAGGTTTTTTTTTTTTTTTTTAAAGGAAAAGTTTTGCCCAAAAAACATTTTTCCCGAAAAATTTTTGTCACAACATCAGAAGTTCCTAAATTTGTCACAACAAAAAAAGGGTAAAGGGAAAATAAACGGGTTTTTTAAGATATTTTTGAAAAAAAAAGGGTAAGCAGTTTTTTTTCCCAAAATCTAAAGTTCAGAAATTTTTTAAAACAATTTTGGGAAAAATTTTAAAATTAATTTCACCAAAATTTTGCAAACATAGTAATGTTCGATCAAAATTTTTTAAAAAAATCGTAATTTTTTCATAAAGTTTTTCCCCCCAAAATTTTTATAATTTAGTAATTTTTTTTAAAACAAGTAATTCCCCAAAATAGTTTTTAAAAAAATTTCCTAAGATTTTTGTCACAAAAAACCCCCCCCAAAAAGTTTTTCCCTGAAAACCCTCAAGTTTTTTAAAAAAAAGTAATGTTTGTAAAAAATTTTGTTTTTCAGTATTTTCAACTCAAGATTTTTGCCAAACTATTTTGTTCACGTCAAGGTTTTTTGTACCCCCAAATTGTTCGACGTCAAGATAGTTTTGAACAACATCGTAATTTCGACGTCAAGAATTTTGTCACAAATCAATTTTCCCACGAAAAAATTTTTGTCAAACATCAGTATTTTCAATAAAGATAGTTTTTACAAAAATTTAACCCCAGTTTTTTTTCACAACATCAGAAGTTCCTCAAGATAGTTTTGTCACAACATCATAATGTTCCAGTCAAATGTTTTGTCCAATCAAAATTTCCCCCAAATTTTTTTCAAAAAGTTTTTCCACTAAAGAAGTTTCAAATAGTTGTCCCTCAAAAATTTTTGTCCAAACTTAAATTTTCCCACTCAAATGTTTTGTCACAACATCAGAAAACCCGCAAATGTTTTTTTATTTTTCCCCACGTCAAGTAGTTTTGTCACAAAAAATTTCCCCAAAATATTTTTTTTCCAACATCAGAAATTTTTTAAAATTTTTACAAATGTAACCGGTTTTTCAAATTTTTTTTGTCCCACTCAAATTTTGCCAAATAGTTTTGTAAAAACTCAGAAATTTTACCCCCCAAGTAGTTTTGTCACAACATCATAATGCCCACGTCAAGAAGTTTTGTCAAAAAATCAAATTTTCACCAAAAATTTTTTGTCACAACATCAGAATGTTCGAGTCAAGATAGTTTTGTCACAACATCAGTAATGTCCGACGTCAAGATAGTTTTGTCACAACATCAGTATTGTTCGACGTCAAGATAGTTTTGTCACAACATCAGTAATGTTCGACGTCAAGATAGTTTTGTCACAACATCAGTAATGTTCCACGTCAAGATAGTTTTGTCACAACATCAGTAATGTTCCACGTCAAGATAGTTTTGTCACAACATCAGTAATGTCCGACGTCAAGATAGTTTTGTCACAACATCAGTAATGTTCCACGTCAAGATAGTTTTGTCACAACATCAGTAATGTTCGACGTCAAGATAGTTTTGTCACAACATCAGTAATGTTCCACGTCAAGATAGTTTTGTCACAACATCAGTAATGTTCCACGTCAAGATAGTTTTGTCACAACATCAGTAATGTCGACGTCAAGATAGTTTTGTCACAACATCAGTAATGTTCCACGTCAAGATAGTTTTGTCACAACATCAGTAATGTTCCACGTCAAGATAGTTTTGTCACAACATCAGTAATGTTCGACGTCAAGATAGTTTTGTTACAACATCAGTAATGTTCCACGTCAAGATAGTTTTGTCACAACATCAGTAATGTTCCACGTCAAGATAGTTTTGTCACAACATCAGTAATGTTCCACGTCAAGATAGTTTTGTCACAACATCAGTATGTTCCACGTCAAGATAGTTTTGTCACAACATCAGTAATGTTCCACGTCAAGATAGTTTTGTCACAACATCAGTAATGTCCGACGTCAAGATAGTTTTGTCACAACATCAGTAATGTTCGACGTCAAGATAGTTTTGCCACAACATCAGTAATGTTCGACGTCAAGATAGTTTTGTCACAAAAATCAGTAATGTTCCACGTCAAGATAGTTTTGTCACAACATCAGTAATGTTCCACGTCAAGATTAGTTTTGTCTCAACATCAGTAATGTCCGACGTCAAGATAGTTTTGTCACAACATCAGTAATGTTCCACGTCAAGATAGTTTTGTCACAACATCAGTAATGTCCGACGTCAAGATAGTTTTGTCACAACATCAGTAATGTTCGACGTCAAGATAGTTTTGTCACAACATCAGTAATGTTCCACGTCAAGATAGTTTTGTCACAACATCAGTAATGTTCGACGTCAAGATAGTTTTGTCACAACATCAGTAATGTTCCACGTCAAGATAGTTTTGTCACAACATCAGTAATGTTCCACGTCAAGATAGTTTTGTCACAACATCAGTAATGTTCCACGTCAAGATAGTTTTGTCACAACATCAGTAATGTTCCACGTCAAGATAGTTTTGTCACAACATCAGTAATGTTCCACGTCAAGATAGTTTTGTCACAACATCAGTAATGTTCCACGTCAAGATAGTTTTGTCACAACATCAGTAATGTTCCACGTCAAGATAGTTTTGTCACAACATCAGTAATGTTCCACGTCAAGATAGTTTTGTCACAACATCAGTGATATAAATAGTTTACAAAGTGTTACCATTTATATAATACATGAAAATAAATGCATTTACCTGGAGTTTACCTGGAGAGGGTTACGGGGGTCAACGCCCCCGCTGCTCGGTCTGAGACCACGCCTCATGGTGGATCAGGGTCTGATCAACCAGGCTGTTACTGCCGGCCGCACGCAAAGTCATCACAAAATACATTAGGCATGAAAAAAGCGAAATGATCATTTATAATATACTTTCACTGCTCAAGAGGGACTTTATGTAAATATAAATGTTATCTCTCAGTAACTATTAAGTTATTTATATAGTTATACTGATTAGAGTGAGATGACGACTGCTCTTCCTGTTTCTGTATACAATATAAATTAATTTAAGTATTTGACATGGCTACGCCCAAATTCTTGTTCATCGTAGCTTATTAAGTTTAAAGTAACTGAACTTATGATTCCTTTGCTGCACATAACTTGATTGCAATTAAGAACCAACAATTTGATTTGATTCACAACATAATTTCAACGAATTTATCATCTCAATGTGACACTTAAAACATATTTTACTCTGCAATTAGGGTAGTCTAATTAGAGAGTTTTTTCACTCGCCACTAGGCTATATTTAGCAAGTTGCCGCTAAGGGTTTATATTCCTTAATATCCAAGTTGGCGCCATGAACGTCCCCTCAGCTGGCGCCATGAACGTCCCCTCAGCACTGACACCCTGACAACTGTTTATTCATTCATGTTATAAGTATGTGTGAGTTTTATCAATTACTATAGAAAACAATTATTGAAGGATCATCAGCTATTTTTTTTTTTAATAATAAAGAAATGTTAGCAGATAGATATCTCTTAATCTTTATTGTTTATTTTTAACTTAATATTGTGTGTCCATATAATAGTTGTAGCAACTGGGGTACACCGTAAGGCGCTGTTCTTACTCCAATATTATTTCCTTTTACATAATAAGTTACTACTTGATTTTGTATTGTATAAATAACCAACAGCACTATACGCTTTAGTGGATACACTTTGGTCCACATTTCCCCATTGTTTTCACACATAATGGCCAGGGTAAACCTGACAATAATAGCAAACAGAGCCAGCTACCACCTCCACCATTTCATAACACCTGGCTCTCTTTCAGGATCTGACCACTTTCCCATCACCCTCCTAACCCCATACTCATTCCTGTTCACCCTAGAAATCGTTTGAATGCACAGGCAGACATGCGTGTTGCTATCACCAACATAGTTCCACGTTTTGAAAAACTCTCAAGCAAGAAACAGGAACAAAAGAGTCATTGAATTAAAATGGATTTGCAAACTTTTTGGAAGTCAACCTTTTGATTTTATTATCTTGTACATATTTAAAGAAAGTAACTATTTTTTGTATGGTATATTCAAATGTTAATCGGAGACATCCTTTCTTGTCCATATGTTTGATTTTTTACATATTAAAAAATAAAATTCCTTTCTAAAGGTTTGAAAGCTAGTTCTTGATTTGACTTTTTTGTATATATTTCAAGCAAGAGTTATTATTTTTGTAAGGTGTATTCAAATATCATTCTGTGATATGTTTCTTTTCTGTAAGTCTGATTTTTGTTCACATTATATTAGAAAGTGAAATAAATATCTTCTTTTGATAAAATTTAGTATGATTCCACATCCTTTATCCTTGAACAAAGTTTAAATTGTAGGGGGTGCGAGGTTAGAGCAAAAATTTTATAGGTGTGCAGGAGTAAGAAAAGGTTAGGAACCACCAGTCTAAACAGTCTTAACCTATTTAGTGTTATCCTTCTTACTGATACATCAACATCAATATTTTGAAACCTATAAGATGTGGAATTCTTTAGTTATTGAATGGAAATTAATATCACAAACGGACAAATTGGGATTTATGTAGCTCTTAATCTTTACCTTTGATAAGTTCCGAGACTTTTTCTACTCCTGGAGCCCTGCCATGGGCCGGGATCCAGGAGTAAAAAGAACTGGTGCTTGCCTGGTTAACCAGGCTGTTACTGTTGGTGGTTCGCTGTCCCACATATCCATCATAGCCTAGTTGATCTGGCACCTGGTGAAGATACTTGTCAAGTTGAAGACTTCTACACCTGTCCCAGCAGTGTTTGTGATATCTTCTGGTAAGATGGTGGATAATCTGGGGCCATGGACATTGATACGGTGCTCCCTTATTGTGCCCAATGCACCCTTGATTTTCACTTGGTTTATTTTTCACTTCCTTCCATATCTCTTGCTCCATTATGTTGTCATGGCAGCGTGCAGAGTTAGAACAAGGTCCTCAAATAATGTTCAGGTATATATTATCAGGTATGTTTCCTCTGCTCTAGTGAGTACATATTTAAGACATAAAGGCGCTCGTAGTAATTTAAATGCTTTATTGGCTCTATGCAGACCATAAACGATCTCTATATTTGTTTTAGCTGATATTTCTCCTACCCTGAACGGGGCCGTCAACACTGAGCAATATTCCAAATAAGGGTGCATGATTGATTTGAAAAGTGTCACCATCAGCATTATTTCCAATGTTTTGAAGGCTGTAATTACCCACCCCTTCATCCTCCTGACTATTGTGACCATGGTCCTATTGTGTTCTTTGAAAGGTCAGCTGACATAATTATTCCCAAGTCTTAAACGTGCTCCTTTCGTTCTATTTGACGATTCTCTTGAGTTTTATAATCAGGGTTCCTTATGAGTTCTTCACTCTTTCCATTCTAAGCAGCTGGAACGTCACTGAACATCAAGTTGCTCATCACTGCCCACTGGAAAACGCTGCTCATGTCTTCCTGCAATTTTTCAGTGTCTTCTACCGTAGCGACTTTCGTGCTTATTTTAGTAGCATCTGCAAATGATACAAAACTTTGATGGGTGTTTTTATCTATGTCTGCTATGGGGATGAGAAACAGTAAAGGTGCCAGGACAGTGCCCTTGGGAACTGAGTTTTTTACGTTTCTGATGCTGGATTTTACTCTGTTTATTATTACTTTTTGGCGTTCTGTGTGTTAGGAACCCAAAAATTAATTTGCCTAACTTTCCCGTAATGCCTATGGGCCAATAAGAGTACGAGCCCTGCTTTCTAGAAGACACATCAGTATTTAAAATTTGATATCTATCAGATGAGGCATTCACCAGTTCTTGCACAGATCCCAATGATTCCGATTTTTTTTTTTTTTGAGAAGAAGTGCACAGACAAATTTACCACTTAATCTCTATCCTGGCTGTAAGCTTCATCAACCATTAAGTACTGAAGCTATTCTTAATAGGTAGGCCTAAATATTTTTAATGTATTAGAACGAGAAATAAAATGTTGCACTATTTTATATATATAACTGGAACACGTGCACCTACAAACTGGTACCTGACTCTTTTGCGCTCGTCAGATTTGGAAGCACCTTTCAAAAGTCTGAAGATATGTTACCTGCTGCCTGGAGGGTATTCCGGAAATCAACGCCTCCGCGGCCCGGTCCACGACTAGGCCTCCCGGTGGATCAGGGTGTACGAACCACAGCCCTGCTGATCAGGTACCGACTTTTAAGTATCTACCCAGCTCCCTCCTTGAAGGCAGCCAGAGGTCTATTGAAAACTATCATGATACAGCCTTTCCAGGATGCTGCAAATGAGCTGAACAACTTTCTTTATGGTACACCTGCACATGCAGGTAGTTCCTAGAATCCTGACCTTGTTACCCTACACTAGCTTTGAAGATCTGAAACCGATCGGATGAAGAATTCTTGTGTTATAAGCAAAATAAAAACAAAAAGTTAGAAGGAAAAAAATAAAAAATCTGGAAACCACTAAAAGGTCTTCCTAAGGAGATATTTTATGTGAACCTTATCAAGGACCCAGCAGAACAGTGACTAAACCAAATGTATTTAAGTCGTTGCGCAATGCCAGGAATTTATGCATGTATTGCTTAACCCTAGGACCTTGTATTTCAATGCACATGAAAATACTAGTGTAGATTGCTGGATTGGTAGAGGAACCGTCCAGCCCATGAGCTTCACCGTGGATCCTTGCTAAATAGCCTGATGGAGGATTTCGGATGTGCACCGACTACTTCAAGGTGAATGAGGTCACAGTGCTGAATGTTTATCCTCTTCCACATATTGATATTAAAGTAGATTTTGTGTGTAAAGTTGTAACGTAATTTGCAATGTTAGGTAAATATTAATACTAGCGCGTAGGGGTAAACAGCCTGTCTAGGGGCATGTAAACTATTAAACCACAAAAACCAACCTAGGGCTAAGCTTGTTTCTTTACTAAAGCATTAAGTAAATAGTTAATATGTATATTAACAGGAAGGGCACAAAAGCTAACATATAAAAATAAATTAATAGTAAACTAACATATACAACATACAACCTACCCACTGCATTAAAAAATCACCAAACACCAATACAACTTTACCAAGTACTCAGACTAGCACACTGCTATTAGTGGTTAAAACAAATAAACAAACAGGGAGGCTCCATGACCCCCTCTGCCGGCCTCTTAGCATGCAGGCAGAACTACACGAGTACTCTCCTCATTACAAATGTATCAGGAGATTAATTACATAAATATTAAAGCAACCTATGGCATAAACTTACCCAAAATCACCCCCCCCCCTCTGCTTACACAAACACCAAATCATGACGTCTTAATGACGTGTTGCTCCAGCCAACGCTCTCCCGTACTGACTCAAAAACACACCTCACTTGCTCCTGTCCTATCCTGGCTACTCTTCAGGACTAATACGCGTCTCGTTTCAGAACAAATCCCATAAACTGACATATATAGAGCACTTTTTATACACATATTCAACAATGCCGTGCGTAATTCTTGTGCCGAATAGGTAAAACTTGCGATTTTGGCTTAAAAAGCAACGCTCTTCTTGCCGAACAAGGCAAGCTAAAATTTGTGTATGCAATAATTTCGCTAAAATCATTCTGAACCCAATGAAAAAATATATTTCATTGTGTTTGTTTATTATTAAATTATTGTAAACTTATCTAAAATATATTAAGTTGGATTAGGCTAAATTAAGTTGCGTTTATTATAAGAAGGTTAGGTAAGTTTTCTAAGGTTCTTTGACAAAATTATTAATTTTTACATTAACATAAATGAAAAAATATATCTTTAAACGTATAAGAGAAAATTTTAGAAAGGACTTTAATTTTAAATGAGTTCTTGCTAATTAACCAGTTTTACCTATTCGGCATAACATAATAAAGGCCCCTTTCATTTTAAACTAGATCTCCTCGAAGGTACCTTTAATGGATAAAGAGAAGGATTTGTGCCTTCATAATTCCAGAAGATCACTATTAGTATAATGTGAACCCATTTCAGAAATGTAGTTAAGTATTAGATTTGAAAGTTAGAAGCAAAGCAGATTTTGATATCCACAAGTTATCACATGGACATAAATATGCCATTTTTCTCTTATTAAAATGGCATAGGCCTAAACTAATTCAGACTTTCCTCTTAGAAACACCAGCTTTAAAGTTAAATTAAAAAAAAATCTCATTAAGAACACAGGTGGTAGGTCTGATCGTCTGTATCATCCGATCGTAAATAAACTTAGTAAAGCAAGAGAGAGCAATGCAAATAAACAGTAGTAGATTTCTTTACTCATATATTCCTTCACAAATACATAGGTTTATGCACTATATACAAAGTAATATGAGACAACATTACAAATTGCAAATGGTACAAAAAAGAGCTACTCGAGCAGCAGTGGGTGCGACCAGATGTAGTGTAAGTCTGCCAGTTTTGTTAGGCGCGTTGAAGACGTCACTGCATGAATTCACGGGATTTCACGTGAACTAACGAGGCTGGGGCCCCCCTGTTGTGGGTCCCAGCCTCGCTAATTCACTGGTCAGGAGATCATGCCAAACTGGGTGTGTGAAGCATGTCGAATATACTGTAACATGTTGATAAATTAGACACATGTGCAACTCTTGGGTATCTTCGCTTGCCTAATTCTTGGGCACGACCTACTTCCACATTGAGCAAATGTGACAGCACCTATGACTGCTGCACCTCTCCTGCCATACGGTTTATAAGCTGTTTCTCCGCTCATCTGCCGTATTCTATTCAAGATTGATGGACTGAACACATCGACTCAAGGTTGAGGGACTGATTACCTCATTCTCCTATTGTTCTTCAAGTTTCTCCTACGTATGGACTGATGAAGCCACTGTGTGGCGAAACGTTTCCTCAATAAAGATACCCAAGAGTTGCACATGTGTCTAATTTATCAACATGTCGGTTCTCTGAACCATTCATCTACAAATACTGTAACATATTCTCCACGTGCCAAATTTATTATCTCAGATTGATCAATGTCCTAAAATATACAGGTGTATTTAGATTCAAGCAACTCAGAATTTTCATTATCAAGCTAACAGCTTGGAGGGTGAAGGCAGCTGGATAAGTCACTCAGAAATTATCGGATGAAAATCAATATTTCAAATTTGCCAGTTTCTTTAATGAAAAACTGGTAAAGTGGTATCACCAGTGGCCAAAATATATCCACAGTTTTCTCTAAAGTAGATTTACCAGTGTTTAAGGTTTAAGTAAGTACACATGTAAGTAATTAAGTAAGCTTTAGGGTGAAATTATTTAGACTTAGCCTATGTTAATCCAATAGAGTCAAACATTGTGATTCATTTCTGATTAGAAGAGACAATCTCAAGTTATTTCACAAGAAAAAAATATAACGAAACTGACGCATTAAAACTTACACAACCTAAAATCAAGGCAAATAATAATTTTAGGAAAATGCTTTAGCACTAAAAGTTTAAAGTGGACCAGAAGAGGCATTTTCTAGCTAATGCACAAAATCCACCAAAATGTGCAGCTACATAGTTCAAAGTGAAAACATTTTTCATGTTTCATTAGATGAATCATTCAATAAAGATTTATACTGTTATTAGGTAAGACACATATGCAACAGTTAGACAACTTTATTCCGAAACGTTTCGCCTACACAGTAGGCTTCTTCAGTCGAATACAGAAAGTAGGCAGGAACAGCAGAGATGTGAAGACGATGTAATCAGTCCATCACCCTTGAAGTCGTAGAATTTGAGGTTGTCAGTCCTCGGCCTGGAGAAGTTCAGTTCCATAGTCAGGAACTATCTGAAGATCAAGCGACAGTGCGGAGACTTAAATACTGTCGGAAGGAGAGGTGCAGAGTAGTAGTAGTAGTGAAAATGTAGCCACTTTGATGTTCATCCTGTCAGACACTGCAACACGTGGCATCTTGGTACAGAAAACACCTTGGACAAGCTTTTCAAGTGAAAAAGGGTTGGATCTGAGAGGGACATGACCTCTCAGTGGCTACATTTTCACTACTACTACTACCCTGCACCTCTCCTTCCGACAGTATTTAAGTCTCTGCACTGTCGCTTGAACTTCAGATAGTTCCTGACTATGGAACTGAACTGCTCCAGGCTGAGGGACTGACAACCTCAAATTCTACGACTTCAAGGGTGATGGACTGATTACATCGTCTTCACATCTATACTGTTCCTGCCTATTTTCTGTATTCGACTGAAGAAGCCTACTGTGTAGGCGAAACGTTTCGGAATAAAGTTGTCTAACTGTTGCATATGTGTCTTACCTAACAACCTGTCGGTATTGTATACCATTTTGATGTTCAAAGATTTATACTGTCAAAATCGTTTCATTTTAATCAGGGGAGGCACTAAACTGGTTGAAAATATGTGGCATTCCACTTTTTTTAATCAAGAGCCTCTCACCAGCATCAAGGTTAAATAATGAATCATGTAAAAGAATGCTATTCCATTTCCAGATTAAAAGTGGCATAAAAATACCCACACACTCCATTAACAATACCAAACTTCTTCTAAGTAGGATAAACGAATCATGAAAGTTTGAAGACTATAACATGAGGCTTTATCACACAGAAACAAAATCTGGGGATAACCTATGTAATATTATGAATGGGATATCCATCCATGCTAACAGTCCCACGAATCCTGCTCAATATACAGTACATCAGTGTCAAAAATATTAATCTGACTGAATAAGAAGTTCTAGAGTTGAATATGAATATGGTATCCAGTACCGACAGGTTGATAAGACACATGTGCAACAGTTGGGTATCTGTATTCCGAAACGTTTCGTCTACACTGTAGGCTTCTTTAGTCGAGTACAGAAGACCTAGAAGAAGCGGAAGAGATATGAAAACGAAATCATAATGACCCAGCCCGTGGTATGGTTTATGAAGACGAAGTCACCGACTGAAGAAGTCTGTTGTGTAGGCGAAACGTTTCGGAATAATTATACCTAACTCTTCCACATGTGTCTTGCTTATCAACGTTCTCGAGTTATAAATTAAAATTTTACAGAAGAAAAGAAAAATTATGCTGAGAATAATACAAAAATAAGATAGTGTAAAATCGGTAAATTTAAAAACGTTTAAAAAATGCTATTCTTTCAGTCATCTTTTCTTATTTATTTTTATTTTAAATTCCCTACAATCCTGTAAGAAAAAATATTTAATTTTTATATTTTAGAAAATCAAATTACATGAAATTGCTTTAAAAATTGACAAATTTATAAGAACTTTAGAGTAGAGGAACACCGCAGCGGGCCATTAGGCCTAACCTGCTGCGGTGTTCCAGAGAATACAAATCAAGGGACTTCAACTGTTCCCAGTAATTTAGGTACCTTACCGTACTTAAGTGTGCCATGAAAGTTCTCTGTACACTCTCCAGGTCAGCAATTTCGCCTGCCTTGAAGAGGCCAGTTAGTCTACAGCAGTTTTCTAGCTTATAGAGAACAAGTGATTTGAAGAGAATCATTATGGGCTTGGCGTCCCTACTTCTGAAGGTTCTCATTATCCATCCAATCATTTTCCTAGTAGATGTGGTAGATACATTGTTGTGGTATTTGAAGTCGAGATCCATTGACATTATCACTCCCAGGTCCTTCACAATACTTTTTTGCTCTATTGTATGGTTAGACTTTACTATATACCTTGATACAGTTTTAATTTCCTTAAGTTTTCTGTATTTAAGTAGTTGAAATTTATCTACACTGAACTTCATATTGTTGTCCGCTTGAAGTCTTGCGGTGTCTTTGATGGAGGACACTGTCGTGTCAATTCAGGTGTCATCCGCAAAGGAAGACACTGAGCTATGGCTTACATCTCTGTCTACGTCATCACTGTAGCTGCCTGGGACTTTACTCTGTTTACTATAACTCTTTGTGTTCTATTTTTCAGGAAGTTATAGATCCACGTACCAACTTTTCCTGTTATTCCTTTATTATGCATTTTGTGCCCTATTACACCGTGGTCACACTTGTCGAAGGCTTTTGCAAAGTCAGTGTATACTACATCTGCATTTTGTTTGTCCTCTGTAGCATCCAGGTCCTTGTCATAGTGGTCCATTAGCTGGGTCAGGCAGGAGCGACCTGCTCTAAACCCAATTTGCCCTGGGTTGTGTAATTGATGGGTATCTAGGTGGTTGGCGATCTTGCTTCTTAGAACCATTTCAAAGACTTTTATTACATAGGATGTTAGTGCTATCGGCAACTGCTATACTGCCACCTTTGTAGAGTGAGGCTATGTCTGTTGTTTTAGTGAGAGTGAGTTGACCCGTGTTCATGCTCCCTCTCCATAGAATGCTCAAGACACGTGATAGGGGCTTCTTGCAGTTTATGATGAACACAGAGTTCCATGAGTCTGGGCCTGGGCAGAGTGCATGGGCATGTCATTTATTACCTTTTCAAAGTCTTGTGATGTTATGTAAAGGTGGTATATAAAGGTATCATTTGACGTGAAAGAGCATAAGAACTGTAGGAGGTCTATTGGCCTATGTCGTAGGCAGCAGCAGTAGTAGAAGGGGTAAGATAAGATAAGATAAGATTTCGTTCGGATTTTTAACCCCGGAGGGTTAGCCACCCAGGATAACCCAAGAAAGTCAGTGCGTTATCGAGGACTGTCTAACTTATTTCCATTGGGGTCCATAATCTTGTCCCCCAGGATGCGACCCACACCAGTCGACTAACACCCAGGTACCTATTTGCTGCTAGGTGAACAGGACAATAGGTGTAAGGAAACGTGTCGGAATTTCCACCCGCCGGGAATCGAACCCGGGCCCTCCGTGTGTGAAGCGGGAGCTTTAGCCACCAGACCACCGGGCCACAAATAGAAGCAATAGTAGAATTCTTGCTAATACCTCAGAAATGACGAAGCTACCTTTATTTTGTTTAATGGTATCTGAAAGATCATTCGCGGCATATATGTCTGCAGGAATGTGCCAATTTGATCACTGAATCTCATCAGAAAATTGGAGGAGTTTCTTTCCCTCACACATGCGGGTCACCATGGCCAACCTCCAGCAGGTGACCAAACTCAACGGCAAACTCCAGTTGCTCTGCATTAACAGCCGATGGAATAAGATTGGTCATGAATCTTTGATTAACAACATATCGTCATGTATCTTAACTGACTAAGAGAAGCAAGAGCAAGTCTATGACCCAGTTTTACCATAAACCTTTGCAAATCAAATCACTAACTTGACTTAGTCACCAGAAACCACAGTGACAGTAGCTTCCACGAAGGTTACATTCAGGACATACTCTCCTCTGCCAATCTTCCTAGACGGTATATCACTGCCCTTTAGGACCTCTCCAAGGACCTCATTGTGGTGTTATCATTCTCAATACCAACGACTACAACCCCAAAATAATGGTCCTTTTAAATGACTAGTCTACATACGAGCCAATCAATATGCAACAGAAGAAGCCTACTGAGTAGGCGAAAAGCTTCAACAATAATGATACCCAACTACTGCACATATGTAAGTTTATTCAGGTATACACAAATACAATTACACAGATTATCATACATAGCATATGTGTAGAGAACCTAGGATTACCCAAAAAAAATCAGACAAAGTGACTTATTTCCATTGTGGTCCTTTACTCGTTGTCACTTGTTTACGTACACAACAAAAGGAGAAGATTCAATGCAGTTGAACAGGCCATCCATTCCACACTTAAAGTCCAATGACAGGTTACTATTTCTCGATGTTCTTACTCAAAAAGTAGATAATACCCTTAAACTCCAAGTTTACAGGAAGTCTACAAACAAAAACGATCTTACACACTTCTATTCCAGTCAGGATACTAACACCAAACGAGACCGGAATTTTCTTAAGAGCATACCGAATTTTCACCTGAGAGTTTCTTGTAGAGGCAAGTGGATACACTCATCAAACCTTCACGGTTGCAATTTTCTTCCTTTCTCAACAAGACATGCAAGAAAGGGGCCCTTCAATTCATCAGTTTACCACGCATTAACACCACTTTAAACAAAGTACGTTTCCAAAGTACTTGCACAAGCCAACACTAGTCACCATCGCAACCAGCACATCCATCAAAGATCTGACCAGGACCAGAGTGAAGAATCTTGAAATAGTCATTGTAGGTGTTTACACAATCCTTTGCAGACTGTGATAAGGTGGTAAGTTGGTAAGTAAGACACATATTCAACAGTTAAGTATCTTTATTCTGAAACGTTTCACCTAAACAGTAGGCTTCTTCAGTTGAATCCAGAGGCAGCAGACTATGGTGAATATGGATCAGAAGTCTTCCCCAGGCTGAAGGACTGACCACCTCAAAGCTACGTCTTCCAAGGTGACGGACTGATTACATCGCCTTTATATCTTTACTGCTTCTTCTACCTCTGTATTCGAGGCATAAAAAACAACTAGGTCAAGGCATGTGAGAAGCACAGAAACTCTCCCAATCATCTAGTGACATTCAGTGATGCCACCTCGGAATCAAAGAAGCAAATTCCCTCAGACGTAAATGCCTTGAATCATCTTTAATCACCATTAAACAAAACAAATTTAGCTTCGTCATTTCGGAGGTATTAGCCAGGATTTAACTGTTACGAAGTTACTGTGAAAGTTAGGAGGGGTTAAGTACTAGTCTGGGGGTAAATATCAAGTTATTTATTTATTTATTTATTTATTTACAATTTGAGCATACATACAGAGGTACAAAAAAATACAGATAAGAGCAGCATGCCAAAGCCACTTATACTATGCATAGCATTTCGGGCTACCCTTAACCCACTCATACTTTGTAAACTCCTACATGAAATGTTCGACAGGTGTTCAGTACTTTAGGTCTGATCATGAGAGAAGAGCAGATAAGCTCACCTTTAGAAAAAATATGCATGTTACGCCTTTTACTGCGTAACGTAAATAAGTCCTGGTTCCTAAGGGTAAACAACCTACCTAGTCTAGGGACATTTAAATTACTCCACATAAACCAACCTATGGCCAGTTTGTACCTTCACATTAAGCGTGGAATCAGTAGTTATTAGCAGGAAGGGCACATAAACTAACATATATAAAAATATAATATTAATAATAAACTTGCATATACAACACATAACATACTCTACATATAAAATCACCACACGCTGGTACACTTTTACCCGGTACTCACATTAGCTCACTGTCATACTGCTACTAGTGAGAGAAAACCATATTTACAAACAGGGAGGCTCCATGACAACCCCCCTCCCCTCCATTTCTGCAGACCTCTAAGCCTGCAGGCAGCACACTACACGAGTACTCTCGCAGGCCTCTCCTCATTCTAGGGTCTTACAGATAAACAGAGGAGCACCAAAGCCAATAAAATAACCTATGTCATAAACTTACGCAAACTTACCATCCCTACTCACACCAAACCATGACTTATTCCAGCCACCGCTGTTCTCGTACTGATTCAAAAACACTTCTCCTGCTCCTGTCCTGTCCTGGCTACTCTTCAGGACTAATATGTGTCTGGTTTCAGAACAAATCCCGGAAACTGACATTATATATGGAGCATTTTTTATACACATTCAACAATACACTGCATAATAATACATATATTCTACATAATATATACACCTGGAAAATCCTAGAGGGACTAGTACCGACTTGGCAGACGATGCAACATCCCCCCAATGAAAAGCAGGGGTGTCACTAGCACGTTAAGAGACCATACAATAAGTGTCAGGGGCCCGAGACTGTTCAACTGCCTCCCAGCATACATAAAGGGGATTACCAACAGACCCCTGGCAGTCTTCAAGCTGGCACTGGACAAGCACCTAAAGTCGGTTCCTGACCAGCCGGGCTGTGGCTCGTACGTTGGTTTGCGTGCAGCCAGCAGCAACAGCCTGGTTGATCAGGCTCTGATCCACCAGGAGGCCTGGTCACAGACCGGGCCGCGGATTCGTTGACCCCCGGAACTCTCTCCAGGTAAACTCCAGGTAATAGTATATACAACACAGAATCTGCCTTCAACACATTTCGTATATTACAAAATAACACACTAATACACTGCTACTAGTTAGGCAATATGATAATTACACATTACAACAACAACAAAAAGAAAACACCACTACTACGTAACTCAACCTGGCTCAAGGACATCTTCCCAGTTTCTAGCTCACTAGTGACGCTAATAACGTCACTCCCAGTTGATCGTCTGATACAGGTCCAACTGGCTGTGTAATACGTGTCCACAGAAAACACTGACATTAATTATACATTCATGGAGCACTTTTTCTTTACAGTATAAACTCCTTATGTTATACCTGGAGGTTACCTGGAGGTTATTCCGGGGATCAACGCCCCCGCGGCCCGGTCCATGACCAGGCCTCCCTATACACAAACAATTTTCACATTTATGCAGTAACTTGCATAACATCTGTTTAAAACATTGAACCCTGTCATTACATAACAACCCGAGTTACGTTAACAAATACTATTACTACTGCCACTATTACTGCTACTACTACTTTATTGATAACGTTTCGCCCACACAGTGGGCTTTTTCAAGTTATGTAACGATTATAGGCGAGGAATACTGAAGTTGACTGCTGAGAGAAGGTTAGGTTTAAAAAGGATCTGCCCGACATGGGCCGGTAGGCTTGTTGCTATGTGGGAAAACTCTGAAAGGGGCATGAGGTTCAGCTATGTTGTAAAAGCTGTTGGTCTGGTTGAAATTGTGGGTGTCTTCTTCCCTAACGATGAGTCTTGCGCCTCTGAAGTTAATTAAATGATTGTGGGAGTTCTAGTGTTAAACACAGACGTTCTTCAAGTCGTCCTTCTCAAACATGACCTCTTCTCAGCAGTCACCTCCTACACTCCTAACCTCACCAATCACCTCACCAATCACCTCACCATATTATTGGAGGAAACTTTTCGCCAAGAGTGGCTTCTTCAGTCCTAATACTGAGAAAACTAAGAACGAGTATGCATGTATACAGTGGCAGGAGTCAGATGGTAAGCTGCTGGGGGAGGGGTAGTGCTAGTATTTGTAGTCTCTGTGGTGTGATGGGTTGGTTGTGAGGACCTACTAGTGCTACCCTCTCGCAGCTGACCACCTGACTCCTGCCACTACATGTACTCGTTCTTAGTTTTCTCTGTATTAGGACTGAAGAAACCACTCGTGGCGAAACGTTTCCTTTAATAAAAGTCCTGAACTGTACACGAGTGTATTTTTCTATATCTTATATATCTTATCTTTTTTGTATCTTACCATTTTTTCAGGTAGAATAATGAAACTTAATACTGAAGCTGGTAGAATAATGAAACTAATAGTGTAGCAGGTAGAATAATGAAACTAATAGTGTAGCAGGTAGAATAATGAAACTAATAGTGTAGCAGGTAGAATAATGAAACTTAATAGTGTAGCAGGTAGAATAATGAAACTAATAGTGTAGCAGGTAGAATAATGAAACTAATAGTGTAGCAGGTAGAATAATGAAACTAATAGTGTAGCAGGTAGAATAATGAAACTAATAGTGTAGCAGGTAGAATAATGAAACTAATAGTGTAGCAGGTAGAATAATGAAACTAATAGTGTAGCAGGTAGAATAATGAAACTAATAGTGTAGCAGGTAGAATAATGAAACTAATAGTGTAGCAGGTAGAATAATGAAACTAATAGTGTAGCAGGTAGAATAATGAAACTAATAGTGTAGCAGGTAGAATAATGAAACTAATAGTGAAGCAGTAGAATAATGAAACTAATAGTGTAGCAGGTAGAATAATGAAACTAATAGTGTAGCAGGTAGAATAATGAAACTAATAGTGTAGCAGGTAGAATAATGAAACTAATAGTGTAGCAGGTAGAATAATGAAACTTAATAGTGTAGCAGGTAGAATAATGAAACTAATAGTGTAGCAGGTAGAATAATGAAACTTAATAGTGCAGCAGGTAGAATAATGAAACTTAATAGTGTAGCAGGTAGAATAATGAAAGTTAATAGTGTAGCAGGTAGAATAATGAAAGTTAATAGTGTAGCAGGTAGAATAATGAAAGTTAATAGTGTAGCAGGTAGAATAATGAAATTAATAGTGTAGCAGGTAGAATAATGCAACTTATAGTGTAGCAGGTAGAATAATGAAACTTAATAGTGTAGCAGGTAGAATAATGAAACTTAATAGTGTAGCAGGTAGAATAATGAAACTTAATAGTGTAGCTGCGAAGATAATGAGGAATCACTTCACGGTGCATCACACCTCTCTTACTCTTAATGAGAAATATTTTTTAGCAAAACGTTAACCTTAATATTGCACAGTGTATCGAAAATAATAATAATAATAATAATAATAATAATAATAATAATAATAATAATAATAATAATAATAATAATAATATCTTTATTTACTACAAGTACATGTACAAGGTATACAGTCCTAGCTGACAACAATGACATACTACTATATAGAAAGTCCCTTGTTATGCTCAGCATGTCGGGCAAATTAGGTTAGTGTCCCAGGATGCGACCCACACCAGTCGACTAACACCCAGGTACCCATTTTACTGATGGGGAACATAGACAACAGGTGGAAAGAAACACGCCCAATGTTTCTACTCTGGCTGGGAATCGAACCCAGGCCCTCACCGTGTGAAGGGAGAGCGTTAGCCACCAGGCCACCAGAGCCTAAATTTAGTTACATAAAATAGGTTAAAACTAAGTCATAGTTCACCTTTGAATCTGTTACCATTTCTCCATGACAAACAATATCTCTGGCTATACTTTTTATCACTCATGATTTCCGGTCTTTGAAGATTTAAATAGATTCTAGGGGTAGAACTGAATTATTGAATGTATGAAGTGGGATCAGCGGGTGGAGGCCAGGAGCTTGTGTACAGGAAGGAGACACGTCCCAGACGGTTCCTTATAAACGTGTTCATTTTTTTTTTTTTTCGCCGGTACTCTCCCGGCCCGGGTCTTTTCCAAGTAGTGGTGACCCGGCCTTGGCTCCCTATCTGGGGAGTGTCTCGAGACGTAAGTCTCTCATGGGAGGAGGTACAAGTACCCGTGTTCACGAGCGCAGTAAACCTCCGTTTTGACAAGTAATTTACCTATACCATTACTATTTAATTATTTAACATAAAAAATGTGTCGCTATGTCAATATTTCACAGAAATTGACCAGATTGTGGGATTTTTCCCATAAAAATCCTACATGAAAAACTTCCCATGAATCATCACACAAAAAGAAAAATACAAAAAAAAAAAATCTGAAATTTTAGATGTATAAATGTCCTACCACAAACATTCCCACGTATGGTCATTTCTCCCACAAATTAATGGGAGTTTTCCACACAATGGCAACACTGTTCCCCACCCGCTCTCCACTACAAGTGGATGATAGGTTGATGTGTTTTTGTGGATCATGGGATAACAGTGTGTTGTATATTGCATATGTTATAACATTAGACTCGTTGATAAGTAAGTCACAAGTACCTACACAGTAGGCTTCTTCAGTCGCTTACAGAGGAGGTAGCAGAAGCGATAGAGATGAAAGACGATGTAATCAGTCCAACACCCTAGATGATGTAGTGTTTGAGGTGGTTAGTTAGTTAGTTTAATATGTTTATTATGCACCCCATACCCATCCTGTGGGCGGTAGTCAAAAGATTACAGAGGTACATAATTGGTCCAGGGACTGGACTCCAAAGTTTTGATAGCTGAGCAAGTTACAGAGGTAATGAACTCACAATTTACAAAGGTAATGAACTCACAATTTACAAAGGTAATGAACTCACAATTTACAAAGGTAATGAACTCACAATTTACAAAGGTAATGAACTCACAATTTACAAAGGTAATGAACTCCAGGTTTTTAAATCGTCTTTACATCTCTAGCGTTTCTCCCGTCTCCGTATGTAACTGAAGAAGGCTACTGTGTAGCTGAAACGTTTCGGGATGAAGATACCTAACTGTTGCTCATGTGTCTTATTGGGTACCTACCAAAGCACAGTATCTGCTTTGGTAGGTACCGGATTTTATTTTTAGGTGAATAATTAACAGATGCTGCAATGCCTCACCTAATTATCATTTATTTTCGTAATCAAACCTTCTTAGTTTAAGTGGACTTGTCTTTGTAGACTAAGTTAAAATATGACAAACAGTGCAGACAGCGGACACTGGAAAAGACCAAACTTAGCCTTAAAGATGGAAGAGAAGATAAGATAAGATAAGATTTCGCTCGGATTTTTAACCCCGGAGGGTTAGCCACCCAGGATAACCCAAGAAAGTCAGTGCGTCATCGAGGACTGTCTAACTTATTTCCATTGGGGTCCTTAATCTTGTCCCCCAGGATGCGACCCACACCAGTCGACTAACACCCAGGTACCTATTTGCTGCTAGGTGAACAGGACAACAGGTGTAAGGAAACGTGTCGGAATGTTTCCACCCTCCGGGAATCGAACCCGGGCCCTCCGTGTGTGAAGCGGGAGCTTTAGCCACCAGGCCACCGGGCCACTAATAAGACTTTATTGTATTTCATATTAAATCTTATATATAAAGGATGGTGATGATCAATAGATTTCTATTGACAGATACTGCTTGAAATGATTAGTTTTCAGGGGTTTTAATTCAGTTGCCTGGGAATGTATACTAATTAACTAATCCCTTGTCCATGAAAAATAAACAATTTCCAGGGCAAGAGAATGTATCCAAAATATATTTGAATGTAACAACATGGGCGAGGTAATGTGTCTGAGTGTTTTATCCTTGGAAAATGAATGTACTTCAGCATGATAACCTGGGCAAGGGGATGTGCCTGTGTATAGCAGAATGGGTAGGATATGCCTAAGTATAGCAGCATGAGTAGGATATGCCTTAGTATAGCAGAATGGGAAGGATATGCCCGAGTATGGAAGCATGGGCTGGATATGCCTGAGTATAGCAGAATGGCCAACATGTGCCTAAATATATCAGCATAGGGAAGATGTGTCTAAGTATAGCAGCATGGGCAAGATGTGCCAGAGTATAGGAGCTGCGAGGGAGAGAGGAGTGACTTGTTGTCTCTAGGTTGGCGAGTGTGTGAGCACAAAGCAGGGTGCTGTGGGGTGAGCTGTGGGTAGGCCTAATTCTCCCTAGATGTCAGCAATGGTGATGCAAAATATAAAGGCTGGCCTGATGCGAAATATAAAGCCTATGATGTAATGCCTGACATCAGCATATGACATAATATGCTGATGTCAGGCATGACATCGAGTGATGTTGTAGGGTGACATCACAAGATGCCATCAGGGCAGGCAGCCAGGGTGACATCAAGCAGACGTAGCGAGGTGACGTCAGGAGGCGTCCTGGGTGATGTCGGGCAGACGTCCTTGAGTGACGCCATAAGGTGACGTCTTGGAGTGATGTTGGGCAGCACAGTGATGTCAGGGGTGACGTAGGGCAACGGTGACATCACAAGGTAACATCAGGCAGCATGGTGACGTCAGGGGTGACGTCGGGCAACAGACTTGGACATCTGGCATGTTGATCCATGCAGCTTGAAGATCCACATGGCCTTATACACACGTGGCTTTGTAATCCACATGGCTTCGAGTGACCTTGGGCCCTCGGATACACAGCTCTGGCAAAGAATTTGCACAGAATTCATAGAGAAAACAACAGAGAGGGAGTGAGTAGCATTCAGTGGTATATGGTAGTAGCAGTGTGCGGTGAGTGGGTGGCGTGTGGTGAGATGAGTTGCTTATGGTGCGGCCAGGATCCTGTCTCCCCTCCTCACCCATAAACACGTGGAATCCAGGTGGATTCGACCACACTGGGTGCGAAAAATCACTACAAAACTTAACTCCGGCTTGTTGAAAATATCCGTGCTGAGCTGAAACAACAGCAGCAACATAGAGGTGATGCTGAGTGATTTGAAAAACAGTGTGGAATGCTGAGGAGTGGAGTCGCAGGGGGCGCTATTAAGATTTCTCGAAGTTATTTGGCAAATTTTGGCCTGGATCCTGCTTGTACCTGTGTCTGGATGCTGAGACTTGCAGACACAACATCAGGATAACTCGTTGAGAAACGGATGCTGCTTGTAAGAGGCGATTAAGAGTGACAACATCTGTATGCCTCCTCCTTTCCTCTCTCCAGGCGGGAATGAATGGTAAGGTTTCCGAGACAACGACTTTGCATTATTGGTTCTTGAATATAATTGAATCATTGTTTTCACAAAAAAGCATTTTTGAATATATGAATATATCTTTTGTCTTATACAAATTTGATTTACTTATAATTAATAATCTACTGTACAACTATGAAATAATTACTATCCTACAGTACAACTATGATATACTCCTTAGTGTTAAGTAGTCTTAAGTTGGCCCATAATGCCTAGGCATAATAGAGGCTCTCTTTGTATTGCAATCCACTATTGTAAATACAAAATCTCAATGTACTGTTTGCAAAGACATAAAATAAAATAAATAAATAAACAAATAAATAAATAAATAAATAAATACACAGGCAGTGTGTTCCCTGGGGCGAGCCAGGCTCCAGCTGCGAGGGAGAGAGGAGTGACTTGTTGTCTCTAGGTTAGCGGGTGAGCTGTGGGTAGGCCTAATTCTCCCTAGACGTCAGCATTGGTGACGCGAAATATAAACCCCAACTAGGCATCAAAAAAGATGTGCCTGAATATAGAAGCATGGGCAAGATGTGCCTGGGAATGGCAGTATGGGCAAGATGTGTCTGAGTATAGCAGCATGGGCAAGATGTGCCTGGGTATGGCAGCATGGGCAAGATGTGTCTGAGTATAGCAGCATGGGCAAGATGTGTCTGAGTATAGCAGCATGGGCAAGATGTGTCTGAGTATAGCAGCATGGGCAAGATGTGTCTGAGTATAGCAGCATGGGCAAGATGTGCCTGGGTATATCAGCATGGGCAAGATGTGTCTGAGTATAGCAGCATGGGCAAGATGTGCCAGAGTATAGCAGCATGGGCAAGATGTGCCAGAGTATAGCAGCATGGGCAAGATGTGCCAGAGTATAGCAGCATGGGCAAGATGTGCCAGAGTATAGCAGCATGGGCAAGATGTGCCAGAGTATAGCAGCTTGGGCAAGATGTGCCAGAGTATAGCAGCATAGGCAAGATGTGCCTGGGTATATCAGCATGGGCAAGATGTGTCTGAGTATAGCAGCATGGGCAAGATGTGCCTGGATATATCAGCATGGGCAAGATGTGTCTGAGTATAGCAGCATGGGCAAGATGTGCCTGGGTATATCAGCATGGGCAAGATGTGTCTGAGTATAGCAGCATGGGCAAGATGTGCTTGACTGCACCTCTTGAATGCACAGTAACTCATCTAATGACCAAGTGACGTGTTTCTGTACTACAAATCATTGACTTTACTCTTTCTGATTCGATTATATTATACATTGTTATGCTACAAATTTGTATAACTTTAATGATTCTTATTTGAAACACACATTTGTACTTCATGTTGTAATTTGTTTACTGTAATTTTTACTGTAATTTTGTGTCTGAGTATAGCAGCATGGGCAAGATGTGCCAGAGTATAGCAGCATGGGCAAGATGTGCCAGAGTATAGCAGCATGGGCAAGATGTGCCAGAGTATAGCAGCATGGGCAAGATGTGCCAGAGTATAGCAGCATGGGCAAGATGTGCCAGAGTATAGCAGCTTGGGCAAGATGTGCCAGAGTATAGCAGCATAGGCAAGATGTGCCTGGGTATATCAGCATGGGCAAGATGTGTCTGAGTATAGCAGCATGGGCAAGATGTGCCAGAGTATACCAGCATGGGCAAGATGTGCCAGAGTATACCAGCATGGGCAAGATGTGCCAGAGTATAGCAGCATGGGCAAGATGTGCCAGAGTATAGCAGCATGGGCAAGATGTGCCAGAGTATAGCAGCTTGGGCAAGATGTGCCAGAGTATAGCAGCATAGGCAAGATGTGCTAGAGTATAGCAGCATGGGCAAGATGTGCCAGAATATAGCAGCATGGGCAAGATGTGCCAGAGTATAGCAGCATGGGCAAGAGGTGCCAGAAAATAGCAGCATGGGCAAGATGTATCTGAGTATAGCAGCATGGGCAAGATGTGCCAGAGTATAGCAGCATGAGCAAGATGTGACAGAGAATAGCAGCATGGGCAAGATGTGCCAGAGTATAGCAGCATGGGCAAGATGTTTCTGAGTATAGCAGCATGGGCAAGATGTGTCTGAGTATAGCAGCATGGGCAAGATGTGCCAGAGTATAGCAGCATGGGCAAGATGTGTCAGAGAATAGCAGCATGGGCAAGATGTGCCAGAGTATAGCAGCATGGGTAAGATGTGTCTGAGTATAGCAGCATGGGCAAGATGTGCCAGAGTATAGCAGCATGGGCAAGATGTGTCTGAGTATAGCAACATGGGCAAGATGTGCCAGAGTATAGCAGCATGGGCAAGATGTGCCAGAGTATAGCAGCATGGGCAAGATGTGTCTGACTATAGCAACATGGGCAAGATGTGTCTGAGTATAGTAGCATGGGCAAGATGTGTCTGAGTATAGCAGCATGGGCAAGATGTGCCAGAGTATAGCAACATGGGCAAGATGTGTCTGAGTATAGCAACATGGGCAAGATGTGCCAGAGTATAGCAGCATGGGCAAGATGTGCCAGAGTAAAGCAGCATGGGCAAGATGTGCCAGAGTATAGCAGCATTGGCAAGACGTGTCTGAGTATAGCAGCATGGGCAAGATGTGTCTGAGTATAGCAGCATGGGCAAGATGTGCCAGAGAATAGCAGCATGGGCAAGATGTGCCAGAGTACAGCAACATGGGCAAGATGTGTCAGAGTATAGCAACATGGGCAAGATGTATCTGAGTATAGCAGCATGGGCAAGATGTGTCTGAGTATAGCAGCATGGGCAAGATGTTCCAGAGTATAGCAGCATGGGTAAGATGTGCCAGAGAATAGCAGCATGGGCAAGATGTGCCAGAGTATAGCAGCATGGGCAAGATGTATCTGAGTATAGCAGCATAGGCAAGATGTGTCTGAGTATAGCAGCATGGGCAAGATGTGCCGGAGTATAGCAGCATGGGCAAGATGTGTCTGAGTGTAGCAGCAAGGGCAAGATGTGCCAGAGTATAGCAGCATGGGCAAGATGTGCCAGAGTATAGCAGCATGGGCAAGATGTGCCAGAGTATAGCAGCATGGGCAAGATGTGTCTGAGTATAGCAGCATGGGCAAGATGTGCCAGAGAATAGCAGCATGGGCAAGATGTGCCAGAGTATAGCAGCATGGGCAAGATGTGCCAGAGTATAGCAGCATGGGCAAGATGTATCTGAGTATAGCAGCATGGGCAAGATGTGTCTGAGTATAGCAGCATGGGCAAGATGTTCTATAAAACGATTATTTGGTAGTATGGTAGCGGGGTTCAAATGATACGTGTCTTCGGAGGCTTCTTACTTTATTGTTAAGTAGTGGTGGGTACACAGGCTTGTGTGTTTGTGCCCATGGCCCGGGAGGGCCATCCCATGAGAGAGAGCTACTTGTAGGCCTTGTGTCTTGCTGCTAGGCCACTGTGTGAGTGAGGCAGAGACAAGGGCAGGCAGGCTGGTATGCCCACCGAGAGGCCTGGCTACAGAGGGCAGCATCTGAGTGGCGCGAAATATGAACTAAACTGGCAGACAGCATGGGCTGTCTGTGCAGACAGTACAGGCTGTCTACATACGCTCGGCCACCTACCGCACGTCGTCCCGACGCGACGATACTGGTGGTAAAAGGAACTCGGTCTCTCTCTCGTAGGAACAGGGCACAGAACACAAAATAAAAACATATATATACATATGGACATGGAAAAAAACTTCCTACAGGGAGGGAAGAAAAAAACATGTAGGGTGTGCTAAACATTGTGGTCATAGGCAGTGAGCGTTGATGGGCATCACTGCACGCTTTCCTGCGTCTGGACTGATACTGCAACACAGGAGACATCGCTGTGACTGAGCTGTGACGTAACAAGGTACGGTCTCCTCTGGAACGGTGAAGCAGTCATCGTTGGAGTCGCTGCAGGTTTTCACTCAACCTGGGGAACGACATGCTGGTGCCCTCGAGTGAGGTGTCGACAAAACTCGGCAACTGGGCAGGACTTCTGGCAAGCGACTCAGGAGGACACTTATCGACTGGTACAGTCGCTGGGCTGTCACTGCCGGCGAGCGTGGAGCGAGTTGTGGAGCGAGTCGTGGCAGAGACGACTGGGCGAAACATCTGGGAGTCGTAACATCATACACCAGACTGCAGTGAGACAGCTAGCAGTCAAAGTGACATCTTCTTTGTGCAGGCTGCTCACTGAAGCTTGTGACACGAGGCTGACACAGCACCTGCCGACAGTGGCTGACTGCAGCTTGACGAGTATCGTTCTCTCGGCAGTTGGAGTTATAGCAGAGGTTAGTCTAAGCTTCCCCAGACTTGTTTCTCTACATATAACTGCACTCTGATGGTCTGGAGGTGAAGTGAAACAAATCTCGATGGGAATCGTAGCAGGTACGATTCTGCAGAACATCACGAGCGACGAGCATAAAAGCTTTCTGTACAAGGCACAAGGCACAGTACTCGCTCCCATCTTGTTCCTCATCCTCATATCCGACATAGACAAGGATGTCAGCCACAGCACCGTGTCTTCCTTTGCAGATGACACCCGAATCTGCATGACAGTGTCTTCCATTGCAGACACTGCAAAGCTCCAGGAGGACATCAACCAAATCTTTCAGTGGGCTGCAGAAAACAATATGAAGTTCAACGATGAGAAATTTCAATTACTCAGATATGGTAAACATGAGGAAATTAAATCTTCATCAGAGTACAAAACAAATTCTGGCCACAAAATAGAGCGAAACACCAACGTCAAAGACCTGGGAGTGATCATGTCGGAGGATCTCACCTTCAAGGACCATAACATTGTATCAATCGCATCTGCTAGAAAAATGACAGAATGGATAATGAGAACCTTCAAAACTAGGAGGCCAAGCCCATGATGACACTCTTCAGGTCACTTGTCCTATCTAGGCTGGAATATTGCTGCACACTAACAGCACCTTTCAAGGCAGGTGAAATTGCCGACCTAGAAAATGTACAGAGAACTTTCACGGCGCGCATAACGGAGATAAAACACCTCAATTATTGGGAGCGCTTGAGGTTCCTAAACCTGTATTCCCTGGAACGCAGGAGGGAGAGATACATGATTATATACACCTGGAAAATCCTAGAGGGACTAGTACCGAACTTGCACACGAAAATCACTCACTACGAAAGCAAAAGACTTGGCAGACGATGCACCATCCCCCCAATGAAAAGAAGGGGTGTCACTAGCACGTTAAGAGACCATACAATAAGTGTCAGGGGCCCGAGACTGTTCAACTGCCTCCCAGCACACATAAGGGGGATTACCAACAGCCCCCGGGCAGTCTTCAAGCTGGCACTGGACATGCACCAAAGTCAGTTCCTGATCACCGGGGCGTGGCTCGTACGTTGGTTTGGCGGCAGCCACAGCAACAGCCGGTTGATCGGGCTCTGACCCACCAGGAGGCCTGGTCACAGCCCGGGGCCCCCGGGGGCTTTGACCCCCGAACTCTCTCCAGGAAAAACCCCAGAAGGGGGCTTGGTCCCCGGGGGGTTTTCTTGACATCAGCTGTCAAAGCACTGGTCACATCGATGACTTAGCACAGGGGTGCTACTCAGGTCTGGCTCAGACCTCACGGGACACAGGGAAATTTTTAAACACACCCGCGAAAAAGGGTACACTAACATGTAAACACGACGAGTAAGCAGCGGGCAAGAGTATCTAGTAAGAGCAGGGGCAAGATGTATCTGATAAGCAGCATGGGCAAATTGTCCTGAGTATGCACAGGGGCAAGAGGGTACGAGTAAGCACGGGCAAGATTGCTGAGAAAGCACATGGGCAAATGTTCTGAGTAAGCAGCTGGGCAAGATGTGCCAGAGTATGCACAGGGGCAAGATGTGCTGAGATAGCACATGGGCAAGAGTTCTGATATAGCACTGGGCAAGATGTTCTGAGTATACACAGGGGAAAGATTGCCAGGGTATAGCAGCAGGGCAAGATGTGTCTAGTATAGCAGCATGGGCAAGATGTATCTGATATGCAGCATGGGCAAATGTGTCTGAGTAAGCAGCAGGGGCAAGAGTGTCTGATATAGACATGGGCCAATGTCAAGTATAGGGGCATGGGCGATGGCCAGAGTTAGGGGCATGGGCAAGATGTCCCAGAGTATAGCGCATGGGCAAGTTTGGCCAGAGATAGCACAGGACAAATGTGTCGATATAGCAGCAGGGGCAAGAGGGCCCGAGTATAGCAGCATGGACAAATGTGTCTGATATAGCAGCAGGGCAAGATGTGCAAGTATAGCACATGGGCAAGATTCCCAGAGTATAGCACGGGGACAAGATGTGTCTGAATACACATGGGCAAGAGTGTCTGAGAAAGCAGCAGGGGCAAAGTCCGAGTATAGCAGCAGGGGAAAAAAATTTCCCAGAGTATAGCAGCAGGGGCAAGATGGCCAGATATACAGCATGGGCAAAGGGGCCAAAGTATAGCACATGGAAAATGGCCAGAGTATAGCACATGGAAAAGATTCCCAGAGAAAAGCACATGGACAAATGTGTCAGAGTAAGCAGCATGGGAAAGATGGCCAGGTATAGCACAGGGTAAGTTTTTGCAGAGTATAGCACAGGGTAAGAGTGCCAGAGTATAGCACAGGGGGAAGATTGCCGAGTATAGCAGCAGGGGTAAGATGTGCCAAGTAAAGCCTGGGTAAATGTGCCAAGATAGCACAGGGTAAGAGTGCCAAGTATACAGCAGGGGAAAGGGGGCCAGATATAGCACAGGGGAAAGTGCCAGAGTAAGCACAGGGTAAGATGGCCAAGATAGCAGCATGGGCAAATGTGCCAGAGTAAGCACAGGCAAGAGGGGCCAGAGTATAGGAAATGGGAAAGAGGGCCAGAGTATAGCAGAAAGGCAAGAGTCCCAAAGTATAGCAGCATGACAAGATTGCCAGAGATAGCAGCATGGACAAAAGTGCCGAGTATAGCAGCATGGACAAGAGTCCGAGTATAGCCATGGGCAAGATTTTTCAGAGTATAGCACATGGGCAAGAGGGCCAGATATAGCAGCAGGGGCAAGATGTGCCAGGTATAGCACAGGAAAAATGTGCCAGAGATACAGCATGGACAAATGGCCAGAGTAAGCAGCATGGACAAGAGTGCCAAGTATAGCAGCGGGGCAAGTTTGCCAAGATACACATGGGCAAGATTGCCAGAGTATACACATGGACAAGATGTGCCAGATATACACATGGACAAGATTGCCAGAGTATAGCAGAAAAGGCAAGATTTCCGAGTATAGCACAGGGCAAGATTGCCAAGTAACACAGGGGGCAAATGGCCGAGAATACAGCAGGGGCAAGGTCCAAGTATAGCAGCATGGGCAAGATTGCCAAGTAAGCACATGGAAAAAGATGTGCCAGAGTATAGCAGCATGGGCAAGGTGTCAGATATGCAGCATGGCAAGATGTGCCAGATTTATAGCAGCAGGGGCAAGATGGCCAAGTATAGCACAGGCAAGATGCCAATATAGCAATGGACAAGAGTGCCAGAGTATAGCAGCAGGGCAAGATGTGTCAAGGTATACAGCTGGGCAAGAGGGCCAGAGATAGCAGAAATGGCAAGATGTGCCGAGATAGCAGCAGGGGCAAGAGTGCCAATATAGCACAGGGGCAAGATTCCCAGAGTAACAGCAGGGCAAGATTGCCAGAGTATAGCGCATGGACAAGAGTGCCAAGTAAGCAGCAGGGGCAAGATGTGTCAAGTATAGAAATGGGCAAATGTGCCAGAGTATAGCACAGGGGCAAGATTGCCAGAATAGCACAGGACAAATGGGCCAAGAACAGCAGGGGACAAGATTCCAAAAGGTATAGCAGCAGGGGCAAAAATGTTCGAGTATAGCACTGGGCAAGATGTGCCAGAGTAAGCACAGGGGCAAATTCCAAGTAAGCAGCATGGACAAGAGTGCCAAGTATGCAGCATGGGCAAGATGTGCCAAGTAAGCAGCATGGGCAAGTGTGCCAGAGTATAGCAGCTGGGAAAGTGTGCCAAGTATAGCACATGGTAAGTGTGCCAGAGTATAGCCATGGGCAAGATGTCCAATATAGCAGCAGGGTAAGATGTGCCGAGTATAGCACATGGCAAGATGTGCCAGATTAGCAGCATGGTAAGATGGCCAAGTTAGCACAGGAAAAGATGTCCAGAGAAGCAGCAGGGACAAGAGTGCCAGAGTATGCAGCTGGCAAGAGGCCAAGTATAGCACATGGCAAGATGTGCAGAGTAAGCGCAGGGACAAGATGTGCCGAGTATGCAGCTGGGCAAGGTCCAGAGTATGCACAGGGGCAAGATTTGCCAAGTAAGCAGGACAAGAGTGCCAAGTATAGCACAGGAAAAATTGGCCAGAGTATAGCACAGGGGAAAGTGCCAGAGTATAGCACAGGGGTAAATTGCCAAGTTAGCACATGGACAAGATTGCCAAGTATAGCAGCAGGGGAAAGATGTCCAAGTATAGCAGCAGGGACAAGATGTGCCAGAGTATAGCAGCATGGGAAAGATGTCCAGGTATAGCACATGGGCAAGAGTCCCCAGAGTATAGCAGCGGGGCAAGATGTGCCAGAGTATAGCAGAGGGGTAAATGTGCCAAGAAGCAGATGGGCAAGATGTGCCAAGTAAAGAGCGGGCAAATGTGCCAGAGTATAGCAGCAGGGGCAAGATTTTCCAGATATAGCAGCGGGAAAAGTGCCAGAGTATAGCAGCGGACAAATGTCCAGAGTAAAGCGCTGGACAAGATTGCCAGAGTATAGCACTGGGCAAGATGTGCCAGAGTAAGCAGCAGGGGTAAGAGTGCCGAGTATAGCACAGGGGAAAGATGTGCCAATATAGCACATGGGCAAGAGTGCCAATATAGCAGATGGGCAAGAGTCCCCAGATAACAGCAGGGGCAAGATGTCCAGAGTATAGCAGCAGGGGCAAGATGTCCAGAGTATACACATGGGGAAAGATGTGCCAGAGTATAGCAGCAGGGGCAAATGTCCAGAGATCACATGGGCAAGATGTCCAGAGTAAAAGCCATGGACAAAAAGGTGCCAGAGTAAGCACATGGCAAGATTCCAATTAAGCAGCATGGGCAAGATGTGCCAGAGTATGCAGCATGGGCAAATGTGCCAAGATAGCAGCATGGGCAAGTGTCCCCAAGTAAGCACAGGGGCAAGATGTGCCAATAACAGCAGGGCAAGAGTCCAAAGGTTAGCACATGGGCAAGAGGGCCCAAGTATAGCAGCAGGAAAGATGTCCAGAGTATACAGCATGGCAAGATGTCCCAAGTATAGCAGCATGGCAAATGTCCAGAGTATAGCAGATGGGCAAGATTATCACAGAAATAAAATATTAAGAGACAACAATTATTTAAAAAACTTCCGAATAAATTTATAACATTTATTGAGGTTTTATAGACAAGGAAAAAAAATTTACAAACAAAAAACACAGACTGACTGAATGGGTCAGTCCCTCCAAAATTTAACGTTTGTTTTTAAACATTTTGAAATATGAAAAAAAAGCATTACGGATTTTTTTCCATTTTAAGTAGAGAACATATTAAAAATAAGGGGGGAAAGAGTCATAGAAGATTTTAGTGGAAACAAGGCCCGTTTGTTAGCTCTGGGAAATTTTGCACGCATTGTGTAAACTAAAGGTTCTACTAACATATGCTAGACTCAGGGTTCCAAAAAAATTTTAAAAATATGCTAGTTATACCTGAAACGCGCAAAAAACCCGGGTTTGTTTTTATTTGGGGGGGAAAGCGCTAACATTGTTTTTTCCAAAATTTTAAACCTTACATTGTTCTCGCTCGCCATATACAGGCGATTATTCTTCATGAAATTTTACAATACCATCGCTCTTCCAAGGTACCTGTTTCATTTTGTGATTGTTGTAAAAGGATGATAAAAATACAACAGAGTATTTTTCGCATGACTTGGTAATTTGTAAACACAGCAGCATTTACCATGTCTTCTCACTCTGTATTTAATAGTCAAAACAGCTTTCAAACTCTTGACATTAAGCTTCAGATTTCAATTTTACAAACACTTATTTGTTGACACCGGTCATAAAAGAAGAATTATCAGTGGTTAAAACAAAAAAAAATTGTAGCTTGAGTCCATTTCTATTCAAGCATTCCCTTAAAACCTAATATATTGCATGGACAGTGCAGTCACATAGTTCAACTAGGTCTCAGTAAGTGATCACAATTTGTTTCTTTCACTCAGAATAATATATAATAGCTATACTTAATAGCTATGATGTTTGATTCCTGAAATATCATTACTTTCATCTATTAATGAGTTGAATTTCCAATTTCCAATATCAGCTTTCAAGTCATCACCTAAATAAGGTGCAAGTATATTGTAAACAACTGCACTACATTTTGTCATCCTGAGCTTAAGGTTCTTACATCCAGAACTGTCAGGAAAATGTTCTTTGTAGAGTTCACTTAAGTGGTCATCTACTCGTAATGAACAATGTTCAGCAATGAACAAAGACATATTTCTCTCTGTTCTTCTTACATCATCACTTAGTCTTTCAGACTGAAGCATTGTCCTTGTCTACTGATTTGTTCTTCAGTTTTCTTGTGCTTTGCAGTATTTTTGTGCCTTTCAATGTCACTTAATTTAGCTGCAAATGAACATTTGCAGTTCTTACAAAAACATTTTGTGTCATTGTCCGCCACTTTTGTTGACCATTTTTGGTATCTTGAGTCACTGAGTCACTGGACTCTGGAATGCTGAGTATATTTGTTGCTCATAATAAATAGTCAGAGCAAATAAAGTGACAGTAATAGTAAGGGTAACAGAAAACACACTCAAGGGTCTAAAATGCCGAACTGGTATGATGGATGTTTCACACAGTCTGTCAGTCACAGGTTCACGGCCCATGTTGAGGATAATGCTACAAGCTAATCAAAGATTATAAAGTGAACTATTGGGGAACTTAGCTTGAAAGACAGCTTTTGCCTACACAACCATCCCTGCAAGCGATGTCTTGAGAAGCTGTCTTATGCATTCCTCAATGGGCTGGAAATTAAAATATAGGTGAGAAGAATTACCCCTAGTGGATGTTATGTCAGCATATCTCAGAAACTGATTGCTGACAACACTTACCGGTGTGGACTCAAAAGTCCACACCTCACCAGGGTTTATGTTAATCTGTTAAGCGTACAGAGTTTCTAACTGCACAGTCACTAGAAGCATCACACACTAAACAGACTTACCTGGGTTTGTGTATCGGACCCTTACTCCTGGGTATCTGTGTCTTGATTGAAGAATAGTGTTCTCTGAAGAATGTCGCACTATTCTTTGTTGGATCGCAACACTCGTTGTTACACTGTTCATCAAGATTTGTTTATTTATTCACAATCTTATCACTAAAGAAGCTGATCACACTTCTCTGTAAGTGTTGAGATGTGTTTTTAGAGACACTTTTATGCACAAGAATGCGCAGATCAGTGTTCTTTGTTGGTTATCCCGGCATCAGTGTGAGCCCTAGCAGGGTCAAAAGCAATCTGAAAATGCCACAGCTTCCTTCGATGCCACTGCCCCTAGCACATAAAGGAAAAGCTGACCTAGCACATTTCCCTTCCTTGCCAAACTTCCTCCAGGAAGCAAAGCAGAATGCTTGATTCTTGCTGTCTTAAGCATTGACAACAATGTACACAATCTTTACCATGGTAATAAAGTGGGTGCAGGATTTCTTTAATTGTCCTGCTAAGGTAAGAGATTGAATATATCTTATTTAAACTACACTCTTGCAACAGTGGTCTCTAGCAAAGAGCCGCGTTACATACACGCCGCTTAAACATCTGTTGGTAATTACTTGATGTAGCAGTAAACAAGACGCTTGTCCCTTCTGAGAGGGCTGGGTCCCTCAGGGCTGAAAAGGGCTGAAAGGGGCCGAAGGGGGCTGAATACCCGCTCCTGGAGAAAATTTCTCCACAGCCCAGGTCATAATACTGTCATGTCAGGAGAATCATGACTGAACGTGATCTGGACCTGTCTAACCAGAACTTCAGAAAAGTGCCTAGTGAGACTTATTATTAAGCCTAGTTCTTATTTATTTCCTTACTTATATTTAGGTTTTTGTTTATTACATATACTTACATATAGGTTTCGAAAAAAATAGTAAAAAACGCACTGGATTTAACACTAAGTTAACTTAAAAAAAAAAAACGCTAAAAAGCACGTCCGTGCAGATTTGAAACCCCTAGAAAAAATACAAATGCTAGATCTAGCAGAAAGCACTAAGTTTTCAACCCTGGATGCTACTCGAGTTCTATGTATTAGTTTTCTGACTGACACTACTTCCCAAATAATTAGTTTATAATTTAATCATTTCTTGGGGTGATTGTCGCTGCCTCGATGTATTACACACGCACTGCTTATATGATGTGTTCTGCAGGCGGGCTGTGTCCTTTTACTCTCGTCCCATGAAGGTTTCCTGTGTAACGTTTATCATAGCCACTGAAAGGAATGATGCAGACTCCTACTATTTTTACATTCTGCTGGAACGAACACTGGTCCTGGTAATGGATGTCTACCCAAAAAGCATTGGCGTTGCTAGGGTTGGTGTCACCCTGGGCGCCATCTATGGTGTCACCCCCACGAAATCCAAAGCCGGGGGATAGGGGGAGTAAACTCCAGTTACATCAGTACTGCATGACCAGTGACTAAAGTTTAGCAATAAGAACGTTTAAAGGCCATAAACCAAACAGAAGAATACTTGTCAACTTTATTAATGATAAATAATCGTAGTAATATTGAGGAAACATAAACTCAAATACCACTTTGAGTACACGCAACAGTTCCTACATTTATTCATCTTCAACAATGCAAAAAAAAGAAAAACTTGAAAAATAAAGAAAAACCTTGCAATATCAAAGAAACACTAGTTCCCATTTGACCTTGAGTACAGGTAACATCTCAGTGAATCTGATCTTAAATTTCCTTGCCTTTAATCCTGCAAAATCATCTATCATATCTTCAAAATCAAAGATTTTCTCTATATAGGCCTATTTGTGCTCTGTAATCATATACGGGACTATATAGCAACGAAGGATTCTTCTCTTATGTTGGTGCAGCACTGTTTTGTGCATTAGTGTCACCTTCTTTAAGGCTCTATGGAGCATCTAACACCATCAAGGGGTGACACCTTGATGGTGTCACCCCTTGATGATGTCACCCCTTGATGGTTTTACCCCTTGATGGTGTCACCCCTTGATGGTGTCACCCCTTGATGGTGTCACCCGGGCTGACCCTCCCCCCCCCTTACGACGTCACTGGCAAAAAGTTCCACCGATAAATAGTGCAATGCATGGAGGAAATGTGTTACTGTCTCGTGAAATCCTGCATAATTTATTACTATTATGAAAATGGATTTTACATACACACTTAGCATCAGTAATAATGAGTTATGTGCTCATGAGCTGCCTTGCAGCTTATAGTAATATTCCTGAGCATGATAAATATCATAAGAGAAAGTGCCTATTGATAAAAATAATATTATCACAAATCTTTTGAAAAAAAAAGATGAAGACAGAGAAATATTTCTGTAAAGTGGCAAGAGCATTAAACTCTCATGGCACTTCTTACTCAAGAAACAGGAATTTTCTCTTGGGTCTTCTTTACTGTAGATCTGTAGATAACGACAAATTATCAACATGGAATTCTTACTATCAAAAAAGATTGCAATATTTACCAGTTACTCACCTTCTCTACACTCAAAGAACTGTAGGTAAAATGTCTGCTACAGAGGTCTGATGGAAGTCAAAAGCGTCCTGATGGAGCCACTATGCTACCCTGGAAGGCTGGAAAGCAGATTGCCTGGGACTACACCTGTGCTGCCACATTGGCAGACACCTACTTGCCATACTCTGTCGTGGAAGGGGGTGGAGCTGCCTTTGGTGATGCCGTCCTTGTTAGCCAAAAGGGCAATTTAAAGCACAAAACTGAGAACATAATACCTATGTGAAGTTAAATTTGCTTAATTAACTGTTATTCTGGGTCTTTTTCTCCCCCTCCCCCTTTCTATTTCTTTCTAAAAATGAAAGAATGCAAGTAACAAACACAGACTACCAATAAGACACGCAAAAACAATTAATAATATCAGACACACAAAAAAATCAGAAGCAAAAGAAGTCTATAACCAAAACATAATAAAGTTAAGCAAAATCTATCAATAAAACAATGGCTTTCAATAAAGTCCCAGAAGAAACAAAAAACATCTTCCACAAGGAGAAACATACTGACACAAACACATTCCTTTACAGCGACTGACTGGGCACTGGCCATTATATGATGAAAAATCACGAAAAATAGCCTATAACTAAGAGGACACACAAGCAAACAGTTTAATTCTGCTACAGATCTCAAACATACACAGATGACCACTGTGATAGATCACAAACATAAAAACCTGACCACTGTGATAGTTCACAAATATACACCTATGACCACTGTGATAGAACACAAACATACATCTATGACCACTGTGACAGATCACAAACATACACCTATAACCAAGGTAACAGATCACAAGCATACACAGATGACCACTGTGACACATCATAAATATACACAACCAACCACTGTGACACATCACAAACATACACAGCCAACCACTGTGACAGATCACAAACATACTCAGCCGACTACTGGTACAGATCGCAATCATAGCAGCCGCCCACTGAAACAGGTCACAAACATATACTGCTGTGGCATGCAAAACAGTACGTAACCTTTATTCGGCGCATGTACACACCCTCATTTACAGGCTATCTCCCCCAACCAGCGAACCAGGGACTAAGAGTTGACGATGGGGCCCCGTCGTTCAACCAGTACCCAGGTTCCAGCCAATGAGAAGATGGTTTTGGCAATCGCAGAGGTGATGAGGGTACCACTCTCCTACCTGCCCTTGTCATTCCCATTCTAGAGCTAGTTGAAGCACGGTCTGCTCTCTAGTGGCTTCTATTCTGCCTTGCTTACCGAGGAGTGCACTAATACCTATTGTTGTACATAGTGTATATAGTGAACATACTTCTGTTCTAAATTGGTGAAGGATAATATGTCAAAAGTTTTTCTGCTGTGTTTATTTTGCTCCCTTTACACCCAGGATAACAGGCCTTTGGGACTCCTGGGTTGTAATATGGAACAGATCACGAACATCCTCAGGCAACCACTGTGACAGATCACAAGCATACTCAGCCGACCACTGGTACGGATCACGAACATGCACATCTAACCAGTGGAACAAATCACAAACATATACTGCCGACCACTGGAACAGATCACGAACATACACATCTAACCACTGGAACAAATCACAAACATACTCAGCCAACCAACTGGTACAGATCACGAACATACACAGCCGACTACAGTGACAGATCACTGTAGTCAAGAATTTTCAACACCTCCCGTTATATGTAAAGGGAATTAATTACCAACGGATCATCTAGCTGTAAGGAAGAGGGAACTTGACAAGTTCGCCTAGGCAGTTCCTGATCTGCTAGGCTGTAGTGCTTACGATGAACCAATAGCGTTACTGACCTGATCAGCAGGTTAATGTAAAATCAGAAGCAAACACAGTATATCACAGTGACAGGCATCAAGCAAATAAGGCCTTCTATGGTGACACAACCACAACAGTCGCAACCTACGACAGAGGAAGACAACGAAGAATCATAAAAATCAAACGGCGCACCATAAGTGAAGACAGCTTACCAGGCTGACAGACCACAGCCAAACACGACCAAAATCAAAGACCAAAATCAAACACGACCTACCAGTCACAGACCACAACCAACACCATCTACCATAGACCATAATCAAACACGACCTACCATTCACAGACCACAACCAATCACGACATACCAGTTACAGAACACAAACACGACCTACCAGTCACAGACCACAACCAAGCACGACCTACCAGTCACAGACCACAACCAAACACGACCTACCAGTCACAGACCACAATCAAACACGACCTACCAGTCACAGACCACAAGCAAGCACGACCTACCCGTCACAGACCACAACCAAACGTGACCTACCAGTCACAGACCACAATCAAACACGACCTACCAGTCACAGACCACAAGCAACACGACCTACCCAGTCACAGACACAAACCAAACTGACCCTACAGTCACAGACCACAACAATACAACTACCGTCACAACACAACCAAACACGACTTACCAGCCACAACTCAATCACACGACCTACCAGCACATGATCACGAACCAATAAGACTCCAATACGACAAACCATGTCTACCAGTCACAGACCACAACCAAATTCGACGTACCGGTCACAATTCACAACCAAACACGACATACCATGCCCATGCCCATGCCCATGCACTCTGCCCCAGGCCCAGACTCATGGAACTCCGTGTTCATCAAGAACTGCAAGAAGCCCCTTTCGCATGTTTTTAACATTGTATGGAGAGGGGTCGTCCCACAGCTGTTAAAAACAATAGATATAGTCCCATATCGCAAGATCGCCACCCATCTAGATACCTATCAGTTACACAACCCAGGGCAGCATGGGTTTAGAGCAGGTCGCTCCTGTCTGTCCCAACTACTGGACCACTATGACAAGGTCCTGAATGCTCTAGAAGACAAACAGAATGCATATGTAATATACACTGACTTTGCAAAAGCCTTTGACAAGTGTGACCATGGTGTAATAAAGCACAAAATGCGTATAAGGAATAATAGGAAATGTTGGTAGATGGATCTATAATTTCCTAACAAATAGAACAGAAAGAATAGTAATAAACAAAGTAAAGTCTGAGGCGGCTACAGTGAAAAGCTGTGCTCCACAAGGCACAGTACTCGCTCCCATCTTGTTCCTCGTCTTCATATCTGACACAGACAGGGAAGTAAGCCACAGCGCTGTGTCTTCCTTTGCGGATGACACCCGAATCTGCATAACAATGTCCTCCATTGCAGACACTGCAAGACTCCAGGTGGACATCAACCAAATCTTTAAACGGGCCCCAGAAAACAATATGAAGTTCAATGATGAGAAATTTCAATTACTCTGATATGGAAAACATGAGAATATTAAAACTACATCGGAGTATAAAACAAATTTCAACCACACAATAGAGCGAAAAAACTAATGTATAGGACCTGGGAGTGATCATGTTAGAGGATCTCACCTTCAAAGACCTTAACATTGTATCAATCGCATCTACTTGAAAAATGACAAGATGGATAATGAGAACCTTCAGAACTAGGGATGCCAAGCCCATGATGACACTCTTTCAGATCGATTGTTCTATCTAGGCGAGAATACTGCTGCACTAACAGCACCTTTCAACGCAGGTGAAATGGCTGACTTAGAAAATGTACAAAGAACCTTCATGGCACACATAACTGGGAACGCTTAAAGTTCCTCAACCTGTACTCCCTAGAACGCAGGCGAGAGAGATACGTGATTATATACACTTGGAAATTCCTAGAAGGATTAGTACCAAACTTGCACACGAAAATCACTCCCCATGAAAGCAAAAGACTCGGCAGACGATGCAACATACCCCCAGTGAAAAGCAGGGGTGCCACTAGCACGATAAGAGACAACACAATGAGTGCTCAACTGCCTCCCAGCATACATAAGGGGGATTACCAATAGACCCCTGGCTGTCTTTAAATTGCGCTTGTTATAACAAGATTAGGTAAGTTTGCTAATATCTTTTTTTGTGCAAAATTCTTAATTTTTACGTTAACATAACTGAAAAAATATAACTTTAAACGTATAAAAGAAAATTTTAGAAAAGACTTAATTTTAAAAGAGTTCTTGTTAATTGACCAATTTTACTTATACGGAACGACATATATATATCAAAAACATACTGTGACTGGCTGGGAATTGAACCTAAGTCATTTAGCTAACACTGGAAGCTAGCTAAACTGTCAATGCCTTAGTACACTACGCCACCATGCTGCTATAAAACATCAGGTGCCCAGTAGGTATACTGCACAAGCCACTCCTAACGTTGAGGCACATCGTGATAGAAAGGTAGCCCCAAAGAGCGTCGCGACGCCAGCACAGGAACAAGCCACACACAGCAATGTGGCGCCAGCACAGAAACAAGCTACTCACAGGATGTTAATAAAAGACGTACATTTTTATCCTTACAGGGAAAATCCTGCTGATTCAGGGAGCTGGTGGAGAAGTGGATGTTGTGGATGTTAAGTATGAAGGTGGGGATGATGTTGTGGATGTTAAGTATGAAGGTGGGGATGATGTTGTGGATGTTAAGTATGAAGGTGGGGATGATGTTGTGGATGTTAAGTATGAAGGTGGGGATGGTGACTGGTGTTAATAGAGAGTGAAAACATGGAAGGTATAGAGAAAAATAAGGGGAAATAAATTGGGAAGTCAGAAATTATAATGTTAGAGGAGGATAGAAATTCGGAGGGGAGAGATGAAATAGGAGGATGATACAGAGTTATAGTCAAATTTTAGAGAAAATGAAGGAATAGAGCGACAGGAAGAAAGTGGAGGAAAAGGGAAAAGGGAAAAGGAGAGGGAGCGAGGAACGTGAGGTAGGATAGACTTAATGTAAGGTGAGAGGAACGGAAAGATTTCAAGAGAGGAGAAAGAGAGGGTAGAGGGAAGCGTAAACCATACTAGCAATTAATGAGGGAGAGAGAAGATTCAGGAAGAGAAGGAAGGTGAGACAAGGAGTGTGATAAGAGCTAGGAGACGAGGGAAAATGACTGACGAACATGTGTGAGAGTGAGAAAGGGAAAGAAAAACTGAGAGTGGAAGACGGAGGGAAAGAGGAAAGTGAAGTGAGAGGAAATGAGGGGAGAGACCATGACCAGCACTTACCCTCGAGCAACCTTGGATATAACCACAGCTTGTGTGAGACTTCTACGTCTTGAGCTCAGTGTAATGTGACCTTCTTGTTACTCCTTGCTTTTCTTGTTTGCTCTTTCTTTATCTGTGGTAGTCTGTCTTCGTGGTTTATTACTGAAATAAGCCCTATTTCTGTGATAGACTGTTTGTTCATGATCTGTCACTGATGGACTGTTTTTGGCCTGTGGTAAGCTGTGTTTATTTGGCGTCTGCCACTGTGGCAGGTCGTGTTTGGTTGTTGTCTGCCACTGTGACAGGTCGTGTTTGGTTGTTGTCTGCCATTGTGGTACCTGGAGTTTACCTGGAGAGAGTTCCGGGGGTCAACGCCCCCGCGGCCCGGTCTGTGACCAGGCCTCCTGGTGGATCAGAGCCTGATCAACCAGGCTGTTGCTGCTGGCTGCACGCAAACCAACGTACGAGCCACAGCCCGGCTGATCCGGAACTGACTTTAGGTGCTTGTCCAGTGCCAGCTTGAAGACTGCCAGGGGTCTGTTGGTAATCCCCCTTATGTGTGCTGGGAGGCAGTTGAACAGTCTCGGGCCCCTGACACTTATTGTATGGTCTCTTAACGTGCTAGTGACACCCCTGCTTTTCATTGGGGGGATGGTGCATCGTCTGCCAAGTCTTTTGCTTTCGTAGTGAGTGATTTTCGTGTGCAAGTTCGGTACTAGTCCCTCTAGGATTTTCCAGGTGTATATAATCATGTATCTCTCCCTCCTGCGTTCCAGGGAATACAGGTTTAGGAACCTCAAGCGCTCCCAATAATTGAGGTGTTTTATCTCCGTTATGCGCGCCGTGAAAGTTCTCTGTACAATTTCTAGGTCGGCAATTTCACCTGCCTTGAAAGGTGCTGTTAGTGTGCAGCAATATTCCAGCCTAGATAGAACAAGTGACCTGAAGAGTGTCATCATGGGCTTGGCCTCCCTAGTTTTGAAGGTTCTCATTATCCATCCTGTCATTTTTCTAGCAGATGCGATTGATACAATGTTATGGTCCTTGAAGGTGAGATCCTCCGACATGATCACTCCCAGGTCTTTGACGTTGGTGTTTCGCTCTATTTTGTGGCCAGAATTTGTTTTGTACTCTGATGAAGATTTAATTGCCTCATGTTTACCATATCTGAGTAATTGAAATTTCTCATCGTTGAACTTCATATTGTTTTCTGCAGCCCACTGAAAGATTTGGTTGATGTCCGCCTGGAGCTTTGCAGTGTCTGCAATGGAAGACACTGTCATGCAGATTCGGGTGTCATCTGCAAAGGAAGACACGGTGCTGTGGCTGACATCCTTGTCTATGTCGGATATGAGGATGAGGAACAAGATGGGAGTGAGTACTGTGCCTTGTGGAACAGAGCTTTTCACCGTAGCTGCCTCGGACTTGACTCTGTTGACGACTACTCTCTGTGTTCTGTTAGTGAGGAAATTATAGATCCATCGACCGACTTTTCCTGTTATTCCTTTAGCACGCATTTTGTGCGCTATTACGCCATGGTCACACTTGTCGAAGGCTTTTGCAAAGTCTGTATATATTACATCTGCATTCTTTTTGTCTTCTAGTGCATTTAGGACCTTGTCGTAGTGATCCAATAGTTGATACAGACAGGAGCGACCTGTTCTAAACCCATGTTGCCCTGGGTTGTGTAACTGATGGGTTTCTAGATGGGTGGTGATCTTGCTTCTTAGGACCCTTTCAAAGATTTTTATGATATGGGATGTTAGTGCTATTGGTCTGTAGTTCTTTGCTGTTGCTTTACTGCCCCCTTTGTGGAGTGGGGCTATGTCTGTTGTTTTTAGTAACTGTGGGACGACCCCCGTGTCCATGCTCCCTCTCCATAGGATGGAAAAGGCTCGTGATAGGGGCTTCTTGCAGTTCTTGATGAACACAGAGTTCCATGAGTCTGGCCCTGGGGCAGAGTGCATGGGCATGTCATTTATCGCCTGTTCGAAGTCATTTGGCGTCAGGATAACATCGGATAGGCTTGTGTTAATCAAATTTTGTGGCTCTCTCATAAAAAATTCATTTTGATCTTCGACTCTCAGTCTGGTTAGCGGCTTGCTAAAAACTGAGTCATATTGGGACTTGAGTAGCTCACTCATTTCCTTGCTGTCATCTGTGTAGGACCCATCTTGTTTAAGTAGGGGCCCAATACTGGACGTTGTTCTCGATTTTGATTTGGCATAGGAGAATAAATACTTTGGGTTTTTTTCGATTTCATTTATGGCTTTTAGTTCTTCCCGCGATTCCTGACTCCTAAAGGATTCTTTTAGCTTAAGTTCGATGCTTGCTATTTCTCTGACCAGTGTCTCCCTACGCATTTCAGATATATTGACCTCTTTTAGCCGCTCTGTTATTCTTTTCCGTCGCCTGTAAAGGGAGCGCCTGTCTCTTTCTGTTTTACATCTACTCCTCCTTTTTCTTAGAGGAATAAGCCTTGTGCATACATCGAGTGCCACCGAGTTAATCTGTTCTAGGCATAAGTTGGGGTCTGTGTTGCTTAGTATATCTTCCCAGCTTATATCGGTTAGGACTTGGTTTACTTGGTCCCACTTTATGTTTTTGTTATTGAAGTTGAATTTGGTGAATGCTCCCTCGTGACTAATCTCATTATGTCGGTCTGGGGCTCGCGCATACATGACTGAACCTCAATTATGTTGTGATCTGAGTATATTGTTTTTGATATGGTGACATTTCTTATCAGATCATCATTGTTAGTGAAGATGAGGTCTAGTGTATTTCCAGTCTAGTAGGCTCTATTATTTGCTGGTTTAAATTGAATTTTGTGCAGAGATTTAAAAGCTCGCGTGAGTGTGAGTTTTCATCAGAGCTGCCTCCTGGTTTTATTACTGCAACAATATTATTTGCTATATTCCTCCATTTTAGGTGCCTTAAGTTGAATCCCCCAGGAGCAAGATGTTGGGTGCAGGAGCTGGAAGATTTTCCAGACAGTGGTCAATTTTTAACAGCTGTTCCTGGAATTGCTGGGATGTTGCATCCGGAGGCTTGTAGACTACCACAATGACTAGGTTTTGGTTCTCGACCTTTACTGCTAAAACTTCCACTACATCATTTGAGGCATTTAGCTGTTCTGTGCAAACAAGTGACTCTGCAATGTACAGGCCAACCCCCCCCCTTTTGCCTGTTCACTCTGTCACATCTGTATAGGTTGTAACCTGGGATCCATATTTCGTTGTCCAAGTGATCCTTTATGTGGGTCTCAGTGAAAGCCGCGAACATTGTCTTTGCCTCTGCAAGCAGTCCACGGATGAAAGGTATTTTGTTGTTTGTTGCTGGCTTTAGACCCTGTATATTTGCAAAGAAGAATGTTATCGGACTGGTGGTATTGTTGGTACTGGGGGGTAGGTCGTGTTTTGTTGTGATTTGTGACTTGAAGGTCGTGTTTAGTTGTAGTCTGTGTATACTTGGAGAGTATGTCTGGAAAGGGTTCCGCGGGTCAACGCCCCCGCAGGCCGATCTGTGACCAGGGCTCGTGGAGGGTCAGGGCCTGATCAACCAGGCTGTTACTGTTGGCCGCACACAACCCGACGAACGAACCACAGTCCAGCTGGTCAGGTACTGATTTTAGATGCCTGTCCAGTGCTTGCTTAATTTAGCCTATTTGAACTAAATATATTTTAGATAAGTTTATAGTAATTTAATAATAAACAAACACAATGAAATATATTTTCTCGTTAGCAGGTTTTACCTGCTAACGAGAAAATGTATTGTTTGTTAATATTTTTGGGTGTCTGGAATTGTTTAATTGGATTTACATTATTTCCTATGGGAAATATTAACAAAACATACATTTTATAGATAAAAATAGTTTTGCATACAGAAAAGGCAATACTAAATTCGAGGGTCCACTGCTATATATATATATATTATATATATATATATATATATATATATATATATATATATATATATATATATATATATATATATATATATAATATATATATATATATATATATATATATATATATTATAATATATATATATATCATATATATATACATATATATATATATATATATATAAAAACAAACAACCACTCTGAAAGAATAGAGAAATTCCAAGCGCTTTCGTGACTACTCACATTATCAAGTTCCTTGATAATGTGAGTAGTCACGAAAGCGCTTGGAATTTCTCTATTCTTTCAGAGTGGTTGTTTTGCATATTTGAAATCACCTGTTTACTGTGATCTTATTGCATATATATATATATATATATAATATATATATATATATATATATATATATATATATATATATATATATATATATATATATATATATATATATAATATATATATATATATATATATATATATATATATACATATATATATATATATATATATATATATATATATATATATATATATATATATATATGTGTGTGTGTGTGTATGTGTGTGTGTGTGTGTGTAAATTTATTTGGTCCCACAAAACAGATACGGCATACAAAGGTCCCAGCATGGTCGTTATGGAACAGCTGAGTTGGGTTGCCCTTACACCCCACCAAAACACACACACACACCCGGGTTGGTGAAGGTGGTTGGAAGATACTTCTTAATTGATAGATTTACCCTTCAGGGAAGAAGTAGGATTAGGATTATTGAGGTAACTGTAGATAATAATATTGTAGACATAAGACCTTCACATAGGTAGTAATAAGCCAAATGTAGTTAAACACTAGGTTATGTTAGCTAGTGAGAACTGGCAGTCCAAGTTTGAACAACGAGGCATGGGTCTCGAAGACGCCAGAGCTTCCTTCTAAGACTAGACATCATCGTAGCAACAAGTGCCGTGACCAGCAGGCGGCGCCCCCATGTGTCTTCACTTACTAGACCTGGGGAAATCTGGTGGAGGCACCTCGATGTACTGTAGATGACCTCCTCCGTCAGGCCCATACAGTAAGACAAGACCTCCACTTTTTCTTAGGATCCTGGCCAGTGTCTGGGGAAAGTTGTGAGTGAGTTGAGCTGTGGCCTTTGTGCATCCGGCAGTGCATGCCCAGTATGTACCAGCATCTCTTGTCAGCCTTGAAGCTAGTGTCACTTTCTGCATAGTATTCTAGGGGATTCACCCCCCTTGGAAATAGGAATTTCTGAGGCGCAGGCAGGTCACTAATAATGACTGAATATTGCAGGAATTAAGGCTCCCGGTTGCACGTGGTTCTGAGGACAAGTCCAGAGGGACTAAAGTTTAGGGAGGTTGAAGACCAGAATAGATTCTACATCACCAAGTAAGTTAGTTCTTTAAACGTGCATGTAGGCGAAATTTCTTGCAACATCAGTCATTTATGAAAATCTGTCCTATAAGCCACTTGTGAGGCTTAGGTACCGACCTCAGAGCTCGGTGTCAACAGAGCTTGCCAGGGTAGGCGACTCACTTGGAGGCAGTCCAAACAAATTTTCACAAGTGGTCCTTTGAACTGTGATGTGGAATAGCTAGGTTAAAATTAACATAGCTAAGCCACAGTTAGGAACCAGCTTAAGAGAGTTAGGTTAAGTTAGCACACCTAGGCCCAGAGTTACACAGAGGCTAGACCAAGCTGACTATACACTATACACTACATTTACAGGCAGGCCAGGTAGGCTAGAGAAGCTTGTGAATTTAATTATTTACAGTGATTATAAGTAATCCAGAGTAGGAGACTTGTGTGTTAATTACTTACAGTGGATTTGCAAGGTAACCACAGTTAGGCTAGGCTTGTGCAATATTTACAACAGTTATAGTAGCTAGGACAGATTTAACCTAGTTATTATTTACAGGGAGTTCTAAAGCCAGGTTTAAGCTATAGCACACTAGTTAGGTTAGGATTTACCTTATCCAACCATCCGCGCTAGACTGAGTAAGCTGGGCACAGTTAGGCCAAGCTGTTTGCATACATTATTCATTTACTGTTTCACAAGTTGAATTGTTGAATTTATTTGTGCTAACCAAGTGATTTTTTAATTTGTATACTGCATCTTTTTATTGTGTGATTTTCATTGTCTTTGACTCATTAGAATGTGGGATTTGTGAATTGTACCTGAGACTAGGTTAAGTCCTGTAATTATTTGCTGACATTGATAGGTTAAGCTTTCACATCGATACACATTTCGATTGGGATTTGAGAGCTAACAGTGTACATTTTGATTCAGAGTAGAGTCAATATAATAAAGGGAGTTGTTAAGCTTGTTGAGAAGCCTTGTGGCTCATTCATTCTTGCCTAATACCGTTCGTGCTGTGGGGTGGGCTAATTGAAGTACAAATTAGTACCGTGATCTTAACTAAACCGCGACTATGGTAGGTGAAGATGAAGTACCAGCTGTCTCAGCTCTAAGTCAATTAAAGCGGTCTATGGGAGCCTATAAGGGACGCCTGAACAAAGCACGTGAGGAGTTTCGTATGGCAAGGCAAGATCAGGATGTAGACTGTGAGGAACTAGAGGGTTGTCTGAAACCTTTGGAGCAAAGGCTGGAGGCCTTTGAGAGATCATTTATCCTTTATGAGACAGAGGCCTATGCTGCAGGTGAGTCTGACTATACAGTCGAGGTAGCACGGAAGGACTATGACGAACGAAGAGCAGAGTGTAAAGCAGAGATGAAACTCTGCAGGCAGTTAATAAAGACTTTGAAGGCCGGTACAGCAGGGGCAGCAAATGTTTCAGGGAACACGAACAACAGCACGCCTGTTAATGTGTTGCCCACATTGCCCCAGTTAAATTTACCAATGTTCGACGGAACCTTAACAGAGTACATTGCTTTCTGGGATCAATTTAAAGCCCAGATAGATGACAGAGATGATTTGTCAGATGCCGTCAAATTACAGTATTTACATTCACAGCTCAAGGGTAAAGCCTTGGACTTGGTCTGGCATTACCAAACCACTGACACTAATTACCAACATGCCAAAGACCAATTAAAGGACATGTTTGGCAACACTGAGGAGATAAAGGTAGCTATACTTTATTGGTTGTCGGATCTAGAGGCTTGTCGCCATGACCGTCAGAGCCTAGAGAAGTTCCGAATCGAAGTTATGAGTTTGACAAATAATCTTAAAGATTTACATGATTGGGGTAAGTCAGAATGGTTCATCAGTCACTTGATTCAGAGGAAACTGGCTGGCACTACAGTGCATGAGTTACACTTAAAATATCGGACGAATAGGTTCACGATACAACAAATTGTTGAGGGGTTGGGAGATCTCGTTTCTCATTTGAGTATAGTTGTGAGAGAAGAGTCACCACCATCACCACATAAAAACCCAAACAGTTACTCAAAGATCTCGAGAGATCAGTCTAAAGCTCATACGACTAACGTTGGAGTGTACTATGGTAAAGAAGTGTCTAAGGTAAGAACCTCTAAGCAGAACCTCAGAGGCACTCATGCCAGAATATGCGTGTTCTGCGAAGGTGAACACGCTAGCACGAGTTGCTCGAAGTATACAACACTGAGCAGTAGGCAACAGAGACTAAAGGAGTTGAGACTCTGCTTCAAGTGTTGTGGGGAACACTTTGCGAGAGACTGTGGCACCCAACTCAGTAAGTGTCAAGTCTGTTGCAAAGGTAAGCACCATACTGCACTATGTCCCAATAATTTAAGGGAACCCCAGGCTAGTAGGGATATCTCTCAGGTAGAGATAGAAAGTGAGTCTGAGCCTGAAATGGTAGCCAGTGTGATTAGTGAGAGTGAAGTCCTTAATCCGAGTGAGAATCATGGAGGTGCTGCCCTACCTACAGTCATGGCAAAGGTTGTGAATGGGCACAGGTCAGAAACAATCCGATTATTCTTGGACTCAGGAGCATAAGTATTCTTGATAACAAAGAAGTTGGTGGCTAAATAAAGTTGAAGGCCACAAGGAAAGTTAATATGATGATGGGAGGGGCTATAAGTCATGCCCCACCCAAATCTTATGACGTGGTGGATGTCACAGTCAAATTAGGTGGACATCGCAGAGACATTACAGCCTTGGTGGTAGAGACGTTACCCACGGCAATTACTGTGAGAGGTCTTGCTGCAGCAGCTAAGTGATTGAAAGACCTTGACGTGAAGCTGGCAGACCAGGGAATTACCACTGACACAGTCAGAAATGTAGGTATCCTGGTGGGAGCCAATCAGATAGATGACTTCCTGTCTACACGATGGACGTTTAGGGAAGGAATTGGTTTATACAGATCCCCAGTAGGATACATCATAGGCAGCAGGATTCCACCTGAATTCCCTGCCACGCCAGAGAGAGAAGAAGCTGTCCCCATGATAACTGGGGGAGTAGTGATAATGAGTACCAGTATACAAGATGAACTGCCAGGGAAGCTGAACCAGGTAGGGAGTGACGAACACTCGGCCACGTTGGGAAAACACTTTTACAGGGTACATAAAGAGGGAGATAGATTGCCATTAAATCCAGGGAACCTCGTATCAGTGGGAGGAAAGGCTACCAGGGCATGTAGGCCACTGGGTGGGAAAGTAAGGAGCTGCTCAGTCAAGGCTAGACATACGAAAGATGTTAAAGTTAAAGGAAAGGGTGCTAAGACCACTGGAACCAACAAGTTTACACCCCCAGAGGTCCACACAGGGGAAACTGGATGGATAAAGTTAGACCGAAGTCTGCTCGATGAGAGTGGCCGGATGGCTCTCATGTCCAGGGTCCACCGTGGGGGCTCGCGGAAGGTGAATTTGATTTAGACTTAGCGCCTACCTTTGCCGGCAGGAGGATGTGGAAATTTATTTGGCCCCTAAAGTTCCACAGGACAGATATGGTGTACAAAGGTCCCAGCATGGCCGTTACGGAACAGCTGAGTTGGGTGGCCCTTACACCCAACCAAAACACTCACACACACCCGGGTTGGTGAAGGTGGTTGGAAGATACTTCTTAATTGATAGATTTACCCTTCAGGGAAGAAGTAGGTAGTTTATACTCTTAGTACACTAATATTAGGTTTATTGAGGCAACTGTAGATAATAATAATGTAGACCTAAGACCTTAACATAGGTAGTAATAGGCCAGATGTAGGCAAACACTAGGTTACATTAGCTAGTGAGAACTGGCAGCCCAAGTTTGAACGACGAGGCACGGGTCTCGAAGACGCCAGAGCATCCTTCTAAGACTAGACATCATAGCAACAAGTGCCGTGACCAGCAGGCGGCGCCCCCACGTTTCTTCACTTACTAGACCTGGGAAAATCTGGTGGAGGCATCTCGATGTACCATAGATGACCTCCTCCATCAGGCCCATACAGTAAGACAAGACCTCCACTTTTTCTTAGGATCCTGGCCAGTGTCTGGGGAAAGTTGTGAGTGAGTTGAGCTGTGGGCTTTTGTGCATCCGGCAGTGCATGCCCAGTACGTACTGGCATCTCTTGTCAGCCTAGAAGCTAGTGTCACTTTCTGCATAGTATTCTAGGGGATTCACCCCCCTTGGAAATAGGAATTTCTGAAGCGCAGGCAGGTCACTAATAACGTCTGAATATTGCAGGAATTAAGGCTTCCGGTTGCACGTGGTTCTGAGGGCAAGTCCAGAGGGGCTAAAGCTTAGGGAGGTTGAAGACCAGAATAGATTCTACATCACCAAGTAAGTTAGTCCTTTAAACGTGCATGCAGGCGAGATTTCTTGCAACATCAGTCATTTATGAAAATCTGTCCTATAAGCCACTTGTGAGGCTGAGGTACCGACCTCAGAGCTCGGTGTCAACAGAGCTTGCCAGGGTAGGCGACTCACTTGGAGGCAGTCCAGACAAATTTTCACATATATATTATATATATATTATATATATATATATATTATATATATATATAATATATATATATATATATATATATAATATATATATATATATATATATATATATATATATATCATTTACCAAACTGCGGCAGGCCAGGACTCGACCATACGAACCTTATACCACCTCCAGAGACAGCACAATGTACGCATCCCTTTACCACTTGAGCCAGCGATCCTACAAGAATCACGCATGTAGCTGAGCTACATGTTTTTCTAGTGATCCGAGGACACTCGTGGCAGTGGTATCTCGAGGATCAATTTCAGCCTCCTCCTGTTTGAATATCCATCTCAACAAGCAGTTGAGGTGGCTGATAAATGTTTAATTAATTCATCATTCCCCTTCAATAACTTTTTAAAGACGCTTATTAATTTAGCAATTGACCTGGTCAAGGGAGTTCTTAATGAGCGGTTCATACATTTCATTTTCACTCAGTAGATGGTACCATAGACCATGCCTTTACAAATATTAAGTCACCATGTTTTTTGAGAATGAAAAAAGACTTTGCTAGATTTACATAATTAACGTTCTTAGTTGTGGGCCCGAAACTTAATCTAAACCCTAACGCTGCTTGCTGACCACTAAATTCTTCTCTATACAAGTTGATGACAAACTCCGGATTCACATATGTAGTCCAGCCACTATGTGCTATGAGATTATTTAACTTCCTAGTATCAATGCGTTCGGTGTTCTGCCTTACTCTTTAAAGCTCGCTATAAATATCATCAAGTGGGCAGCAATGCCAGCCTGGGGAAATCTTGGCTCTACTTATTTCTATAAAAGGCATTTTCTTTTCATGTCGCACTAATTCAATATTTTTAGTGGGCACTAACCTGTGCAGTTGATCGAAAGGTACAGTAGCTAACCTGACCAACCTGTTCTGTAGTAGAAGAACCCGTTCAGGTAGGCACTTACATAGAAATACTAAACCTGAGAGCAGCTTTATGGGTTTTGAAGAGTTGTAGGACGTAACAGCACAAGTCAAGCAAGGAAACAGACGAGACAAGTGGGAGAAGAGATGGCGAGTGGCGTTCATAATGCAATACAATCTCAGGCAGGCGATCTTAACAATGTAAGACAAGCCACAAAGGATTGAAATCTTCAGCTCAAGTACTTTCACACGTCTCCGTGCGTCATCAGGAACTATGCAATGTTGGAAGAGCAGCAACAGGAAGAATGAGGGGAAGTTAACTCATTAAGGTAACGTGGTGACCCCTTCATCTAGATATGGTCTGGGCTGGCACCGTTCGTCACCCAGCCATCCAGTCCCCTATCAGCCCTCCCCGTAAGGGCTAGGGGAGAGAGAGGGCCTCCGAGGTTTACAGAAAGCGGAAATATGTCTGTTCTTTGGATATTAATGAATCTTCCTTTATTCTTTATGGCCTAATAACCAGACTTTTCAAGAATTTTTCGATTATTCTTTATAACCACCAAACAGTCTAACCCTGTTGCAATCACCATGCTGCAGGCACTATGTTGCAGTCACCATGTTGCAGACACCATGTTGCAGTCACCATGTTGCAGACACCATGTTGCAGTCACCATGTTGCCTTCACCATGTTGCCTTCACCATGTTGCAGATACCATGTTGCAGCCACCATGTTGCAATAACCGTGTTGCAGTCACCACGTTGCAATCACCATGTTGCAGTCACCATGTTGCAGTCACTATGTTGCCTTCACCATGTTGCAGATACCATGTTGCAGTCACCATTTTGCAGTCACCATGTTGAATTCACCATGTTGCAGATACTATGTTGCAGTCACCATGTTGCAATCACCACATTGCAGATACCATGTAGCAGTCACCATGTTGCAGTCATCATGTTGCAGTCACCATGTTGCAGTCACTATGTTGCCTTCACCATGTTGCAGATACCATGTTGCAGTCACCATTTTGCAGTCACCATGTTGAATTCACCATGTTGCAGATACTATGTTGCAGTCACCATGTTGCAATCACCACATTGCAGATACCATGTAGCAGTCACCATGTTGCAGTCACCATGTTGCAGTCACCATGTTGCAGTCACCATGTTGCAGTCACCATGTTGCAGTCACCATGTTGCAGTCACCATGTAGCAGTCACCATGTAGCAGTCACCATGTAGCAGTCACCATGTTGCAGTCACCATGTTGCAGTCACCATGTTGCAGTCACCATGTAGCAGTCACCATGTAGCAGTCACCATGTAGCAGTCACCATGTTGCAATCACCACATTGCAGATACCATGTAGCAGTCACCATGTTGCAGTCACCATGTAGCAGTCACCATGTAGCAGTCACCATGCTGCAGGCACCATGTAGCAGTCACCATGTAGCAGTCACCATGTTGCAGTCACCATGTTGCAGTCACCTGTACCTAAACTACCTCACTACTATTTATTACGTATCATGCTGGCAACCAGAGTATATTCCACAGCATCCAAAACTTGCAGAATGGAAGGTGTGGAGATCGCTGGTGTCAGTATCGTTAATTACTTAGAATCACTAATTCATGGATGCATAAATATGCGTACTGCAGAGCATTAAATAAGACAGAAAGGTTAAAAATTAAATAACTAAATTTCTTTGAAAATATAATATCATTATTCATTACTTGGCTTGTTGTATTAGTTACTACTTGTTAAAGGCATATCTTAATAATATATATGTGTGTGTGTGTGTGTGTGTGTGTGTGTGTGTGTGTGTGTGTGTGTGTGTGTGTGTGTGTGTGTGTACTCACCTAGTTGTACTCACCTAGTTGAGGTTGCGGGGGTCGAGTCCGAGCTCCTGGCCCCGCCTCTTCACTGATCGCTACTAGGTCACTCTCCCTGAGCCGTGAGCTTTATCATACCTCTGCTTAAAGCTATGTATGGATCCTGCCTCCACTACATCGCTTCCCAAACTATTCCACTTACTGACTACTCTGTGGCTGAAGAAATACTTCCTAACATCCCTGTGATTCATCTGTGTCTTCAGCTTCCAACTGTGTCCCCTTGTTACTGTGTCCAATCTCTGGAACATCCTGTCTTTGTCCACCTTGTCAATTCCTCTCAGTATTTTGTATGTCGTTATCATGTCCCCCCTATCTCTCCTGTCCTCCAGTGTCGTCAGGTTGATTTCCCTTAACCTCTCCTCGTAGGACATACCTCTTAGCTCTGGGACTAGTCTTGTTGCAAACCTTTGCACTTTCTCTAGTTTCTTCACGTGCTTGGCTAGGTGTGGGTTCCAAACTGATGCCGCATACTCCAATATGGGCCTAACGTACACGGTGTACAGGGTCCTGAATGTTTCCTTATTAAGATGTCGGAATGCTGTTCTGAGGTTTGCTAGGCGCCCATATGCTGCAGCAGTTATTTGGTTGATGTGCGCTTCAGGAGATGTGCCTGGTGTTATACTCACCCCAAGATCTTTTTCCTTGAGTGAGGTTTGTAGTCTCTGACCCCCTAGACTGTACTCCATCTGCGGCCTTCTTTGCCCTTCCCCAATCTTCACGATTTTGCACTTGTGGGATTGAACTCCAGGAGCCAATTGCTGGACCAGGTCTGCAGCCTGTCCAGATCCCTTTGTAGTTCTGCCTGGTCTTCGATCGAGTGAATTCTTCTCATCAACTTCACGTCATCTGCAAACAGGGACACCTCAGAGTCTATTCCTTCCATCATGTCGTTCACAAATACCAGAAACAGCACTGGTCCTAGGACTGATCCCTGTGGGACCCCGCTGGTCACAGGTGCCCACTCTGACACCTCGCCACGTACCATGACTCGCTGCTGTCTTCCTGACAAGTATTCCCTGATCCATTGTAGTGCCTTCCCTGTTATCCCTGCTTGGTCCTCCAGTTTTTGCACCAATCTCTTGTGTGGAACTGTGTCAAACGCCTTCTTGCAGTCCAAGAATATGCAATCCACCCACCCCTCCCTCTCTTGTCTTACTGCTGTCACCATGTCATAGAACTCCAGTAGGTTTGTGACACAGGATTTCCCGTCCCTGAAACCATGTTGGCTGCTGTTGATGAGATCATTCCTTTCTAGGAGTTCCACCACTCTTCTCCTGATAATCTTCTCCATGATTTTGCATACTATACATGTCAGTGACACTGGTCTGTAGTTTAATGCTTCATGTCTGTCTCCTTTTTTAAAGATTGGGACTACATTTGCTGTCTTCCATGCATCAGGCAATCTCCCTGTTTCGATAGATGTATTGAATATTGTTGTTAGGGGCACACATAGCGCCTCTGTTCCCTCTCTCAATACCCATGGGGAGATGTTATCTGGCCCCATTGCCTTTGAGGTATCTAGCTCTCTCAGAAGCCTCTTCACTTTTTCCTTGGTTGTGTGCACTGTGTCCAGCACTAAGTGGTGTGCCCCACCTCTCCGTCTTTCTGGAACCCCTTCTGTCTCCTCTGTGAACACTTCTTTGAATCTCTTGTTGAGTTCCTCACATACTTCACGGTCATTTCTTGTTGTCTCTCCTCCTTCCTTCCTTAGCCTGATTACCTGGTCCTTGACTGTTGTTTTCCTCCTGATGTGGCTGTACAACAGTTTCGGGTCAGATTTGGCTTTCGCTGCTACGTCATTTTCATATTGTCTTTGGGCCTCCCTTCTTATCTGTGCATATTCGTTTTTGGCTCTACGACTGCTCTCCTTATTCTCCTGGGTCCTTTGCCTTCTATATTTCTTCCATTCCCTAGCACACTTGGTTTTTGCCTCCCTGCACCTTTGGGTAAACCATGGGCTCATCCTGGCTTTTTCATTATTCCTGTTACCCTTGGGTACAAACCTCTCCTCAGCCTCCTTGCATTTTGTTGCTACATATTCCATCATCTCATTAACTGGCTTCCCTGCCAGTTCTCTGTCCCACTGAACCCCGTTCAGGAAGTTCCTCATTCCTGTGTAGTCCCCTTTCTTGTAGTTTGGCTTCATTCGTCCTGGCCTTCCTGCTTCTCCCTCCACTTGTAGCTCTACTGTGCATTCGAAGCTTAAAACCACGTGGTCACTGGCCCCAAGGGGTCTTTCATATGTGATGTCCTCGATATCTGCACTACTCAAGGTGAATACTAAGTCCAGCCTTGCTGGTTCATCCTCTCCTCTCTCTCTTGTAGTGTCCCTTACGTGTTGGTACATGAAGTTTTCCAGTACCACCTCCATCATCTTAGCCCTCCATGTATCTTGGCCCCCATGCGGGTCCAAGTTCTCCCAATCGATCTCCTTGTGGTTAAAGTCACCCATGATCAGGAGCTTTGCCCTGCATGCATGAGCTCTTCTGGCCACTGTAGCCAGTGTGTCAACCATCGCTCTATTGCTCTCGTCGTACACTTGCCTTAGCCTCCTGCTGTTCTGTGGTGGGTTATACATCACTGCTATTACCACCTTGGGACCTCCAAAGTGAAGCATTCCGGCTATGTAATCACTTTCTTCTCCGCTGTCTCCTCTCTCCAGCTCATCAAAACTCCAGCGATTTTTGATCAGCAATGCCACTCCTCCACTCCCCCTGTTCCCTCTGTCTTTCCTCAGGATTTGGTATCCCATTGAAAAGATGGCATCTGTTATCATACCTGTAAGCTTGGTTTCTGTGAGAGCTATGATGTCCGGTGATGCCTCTTTGACACTTTCATGCCACTCCTCGCACTTATTTGTTATTCCATCAGCGTTTGTGTACCATACCTTCAGTTTCCTTTACAACACAGTGGTTTGGGGGGCCTGTGAGGGTGGGAGACCTGGTAGCATACTGTGGGATTCTATAGCTCGGTGTTGGGTGGAGGCTGTGGGTATGGATTGTAGTGTGTGTTGGGATGGTGTGATAGGTTGTATGGTTCTGAGAATAGTTGTGTGTGTGCTTGCCCTTGCTGTTCTCTTCTGCTCTGACTGACCTCTGCTGGTTCCATCCTTGTCTCTTTTCCTAGCTCCTTTCGCTTTTTTGTCCTCTCCCTCAGCTGTTGTCGTTCTGATTGTGTTCTGTCTCTGTCTACGAACACCCTCTTGTACTCTTCTGAGTATTTCAATCGTGGTTTCTCTTGGAGGATCCTGTTCCGCACTGTTTCCGTCCTGAGAATCAGCTTGATTGGTCGGTTTCTCCCCTTCGAGTACCC
>NC_069455.1:32023745-32070700 GCF_026875155.1 Cherax quadricarinatus | reverse complement strand
CAAAACTTCAACGTCCACTAGCACAACCTTCACCTCCACTAGCAACAACCTTACCTCCCAACTAGCAACAACCTAAACTTCCACTAGCAAAAACCCTTCAACCTGCCCACTAGGCAACAACCTCCCCTTTAGCACAACCTCACCTGCCACTAACCAAACCCTCACTCCACTACAACAACCTTCAACCTCCACTAGCAACAACCTTCACTTCCACTAGCAACAACCTTCACCTACCACTAGCAAAAAACCCTTTCACCTGCCACAGCAACCCCCCACCCAACAACAACCCACCCACAGAACAACCCAAACCAAAAAGCAAAACCCGAAAACAAAACCCCTTCACCCTGCCACGGGGCAAAAAACCCCCTTCACCTGCCACTGCAAAAACCCTTCACCCCACAGTCAACCTTCCCTCAACACAACCTTCCCCTCCCCTACCAAAAACCCTTTTCACCCCACTACAACAACCTTCCCGCCACACAACAACTTCCGCCACAAACAACCCCCCACAAAAACAACCTTCACCTCCACTAGAACCAACCTTCCCTGCCACTAGCAAAAACCCCCTCCAAGAACAACCTTTCACCTGCCACAGCAACAACTTTCACCTCCCTACAAAAAAACCTTTCCCCTCCACTAGAAAACAACCTTCACGCCCCAGCAAAAAAACCCCACCACACAGACATAAAACCCACCGCCGCAAGCAACAACCACACCACACAGCAAAACCTTTCCCCCACAAAGAACCCACCACCACAGGAAAAACCTTCACCTTACTAAAAAAACCCCTTCCCCTACCCACTCCCAACAACCTTTCCCCCTTTCCACAGCAACACCCTTCACCTCCCCCTAGAAAACCCAAAACCCCTAAAAAAACCACCCCAACCAACAACCCACCCCACCAAAAACAACCCACCACCAAGAAAACAATAAAAACCCCAACAAAACAAAACCCAAGCAACCCCCCACCAACACAACAACCACCCCACACAGCAACCCAACTCCAAAACAAAAACCCCCAACAAACAACCCACCCCAACAGAACCCCAAAAAAAAACCAAACAACCCAAAACGCAAGCAACAACCCCCCGCCACACACAACCAACCCACACAACAACTCTCACCTGCCACTAGCGCAACCTTGAACTGCCACAGAAACCCAACCTTAAAACCCTGCCATAGCAGCAACCTTCAACTCCCCACCCCCAAAAAAAAAAAGGAACAACCTTCACCTGCCACTAGCAACAACCTTCCCCTTGCCCCCCCCTTAAGCAAAACAAACCTTCACCGCCCTAGCACCCAATGAATTTTTTAGATATTTTGCAATTTTATCTATTTTCGAAAAATTTTTTTTTAAAATGAAGCAACTTCGGTGTACGTCCCTTACATCCGGTATAGCTAGCACAGCCGAAGGGGCTGCCGATATGGCCGATAAGTGCTCAGGTTCGCACTTAAGCTGCTCGCTCCCCCTGGCGACTTTTAAAGTACTAGAAAAAAAAAAATGCATCCTTGCAGAAAATGTTGATTTGGCCGTCATACTAAACAACTATTAAAGACCACCCCACCCTGGCACTATCCCACTAGACCTACTTATGACCATAACAGACATGAAATTCACAAAGACTGGCCGTAAAACCATTTCCGGTTTGGGTGGCCACCACTCCAATGTGATCGTCAGTGCCCGTAGGTTTTTTCAAGACAATTCCAGACATGGTTGTCGGGAACCAAAAGAGTCTTGTCAAGACCCCCGCGAGACGGGGGATAAAAACTGCTTAGCCCAAATCTCCAAAAACCGCATCAGCCCACGTCGTCAACTATTTTTTTAGAAAATTTGTAAAAGCAATCCTCACTAGTCAAGACCACACCAAAAAAAAGTCAGAACAAAAAAATTGTCGTCATGACCACACAAAAAAAATTTGTCAAAGCCCCACTAAACCATTTTTTTAAAAGGGAGATCGGGTCTAGTCGTCATGAACACTAACACTGTCGGAAGACCACACCGACCTACTGTCTAAAAAAAAAATAAGAACATAAAAAAGGAGGAACACTGCAGGGGGCCTGCTGGCCCATATGCAGGCCTTTCCCAAATTACCCCACTAAAAAAACTTCACCCAACCCCAATTTTTTTCAATGCCCCCAAGAAAAAAGCCTGATGTGAAAGTCCCACTCAAACCCAAACCCCTTCCCACTCATGTATTATCCAACCTAATTTAAAAACACCCAAAGTCTAGCCTCAAAACCCAACAGGTAGACTGTTCCATCATCAACTACCCTTTTCCAAACCAATCTTTCCTATGTCCTTTCAAAATCAAAACTTATCAATTTAAATCATTACGGGGGTTTCCTCTTGGAGAGACATCCTCAAGACCTTATTAATATCCCCTTTATTAATACCTATCTTCCACTTATAACTTCGATCAGGTCCCCCCTCATTCTTCGTCTAACAAGTGAATGAAACTTGAGTCTTCAATCTTTTTTCAAAGGAAATTTCTGAGCTAGTATTAATTTAGCACCCTAGCTGAATGTTTTCTAAGAATTATGTCCATTTTGTAATAGGGGAGACCAGAATGAGCTGCATAATCAAGGGAGCTTAAAAAAGATGATAAACTGCAGTATGACCTCGGGACTTCTTTTTGCTTCACTTCTTGTATAAATCCCAGTAATCTATTTGCCTTATTACGTATTTAGGCATTGCTGTCTTGGTTTAAAGGTTTGCTGCTCACCATAAACCCCCAAAGTCCTTTTCGCAATCTTAGGGCTAAGTTCTACATCATTAATTTAAAAAGTATTGGGGTTAGGGGCACCCCCAAGCTCAAACCTTCACTTTCACTTGAACTGCATCTGCACTTTTCTGCCCAAAGAATAGAGTTTTTTAAACCCCTCCTAAGTTCAATAACATCACGTTTGAATCAATTATCCTACCTATCTTTTGTCATCGGCAAATTTCTCATATCATAAATTCCCCCTCATCAAGATCATTGATAATATTATAAACAACAAGGGGCCCCAAGACTGATCCCTGTAAAAGGGCCCACTTGTTACAGATCCCCACTCGGTTTTAAACCCCCCTTTTTATGGACACTCCTGTTTCTGTCAGTGACCATGACTCGATCCACGAAGCATTTTTTCCCCAATGCCATGAGCCCCACTTTTTTTAAACATCTATGGTGGGGAACTCTATCAAAACCTTACTAAAATCTAAGTAAAAAATATCAAATTCTTTATTGTGGCAACAGCCCAAAAGTTACTGAAGAAAGTTAAAAAATTTAGTTAGACAAGACCGGCCTCTTGTGAATCCATGCTGATTCTTTAATCAACTTGCTTATCGAGATGGCTTCTTATAATCTCAGCTTAATTGCTCTATAATTTTGCCAAAAATTGAGGTCAGGCTTTTTGGGGGGAATTTGGGGAACGACTTGTCCCCTGTTTTAAAAAAATGGGAGTTACATTACCATTTTAACTATCAGACACTACACCTGTTTAAAGAAAAAATTAAAAAATATTAGTTAAAGGGTTCACAGATTTCCATTTGCATTCCTTAAAGAACCCTAAAAAAACCTCATCGGGCCCCGGCGATTTATTTTGTTCGTCTGTCTATCCCCCTCACAACCATCTCACTAGTGACTGGATGTTACAAAATTTTTCTTCTTCTGCCCCTTAAAAAAATTAATTACGGGAATATTGTTGTTTTTTCCGTGTAAAAAAGAGAGAAAATAATTATTTAAAATCAAGCACATTTATTCTCTTTGTAAAAACGACTTAAATTAGTCGCATTTTAAAACAGATTTCAGATTTAGTTGCGAAGCCACACCATTTTTTGAATCCAAGACTACGTTAAAATCATCAAAACAATTTTAATTTTTTTAGGGGAGTCAGAGCAGACTAGTTTTCAAAAACCACATCAAAAATTGGCAGTAAACATTGCAAAAGACTTGGTCACAACCACAAAAGACCGGGTGGTTAGGAACCCCATCATCCAGAAAAAGCTCAGGCAGATTCTGCGTAAAACAAACTTCTCATACAAAATGGGCAGGTCACCTTAAAGGCGACTTTATTTAAAAGTTTTCCCATGGCACCCTCTACATAAGTCCCTTCAAAGTTGACTTTAGGTACCATATACTGACCCTTCAACGCTGACTTACTCTAGAGATCTTCCCCCCCCCCGATCTACCAAAGTCATCTTAAAAGTTGACACAAAAAACCCAGCACAAAAAAGAGAAAAGCTTGCGACGACGTTTCGGTCCGCTTGGGCCTTGACAAAGTCACACAAACCAAAAGTGGAACGGAGGCTATAAAAGGGCGGGAAGGGTGGGGGTAGAGTTTAGTAGAGTAGTGGTACAAAAAGGTAATAATACGACAAGGTGTCAGTGGAGTACCAGTGTCAGTCAACTCATGCAGCGTCACGTGGGTCACAGACCCGGGCCCTTTTTGGGGATTAGGTGGCGGTTCCCAAGCATGGCTTGTTTCTGCAGTTTTTTAAAAAATTTTGAGGTTGGGAGTTGAAGGGGAGGTTTGTTTCCCCAGGGGGAGATTAGGAGGCTGAAGGTCCCCCTAAATGGGTCGGGTGAGAGTTGAGGGGGGCGGGAGTTGTGGGGAATGAGGTTTCTAGCATGGGGTGCGTCTGTCTCTCGCTGTGAGGAGGCTGTAGTTGGGGGGGGTCAACGGCTACCAGCATGAGGTGCAGCCCACACCTGCTCAAGGGCGAGTGGTTCACAGTAAGGGAAGGCGCATCAGATAAGGAAATTAAGAGTAAGATCTAAAGGTAGGAAATCGCTTTCTGTTCTGGGTGAATGACTTCAGGGGCCTTGAAGGAAAGGGACTACTCCCCCGCAAATGGAGGAAACGCATTCTTGGGTTGGTGACTCTCAGGAAAGATATATTGACCTGCTTTTTGTAATAGGAATAAGAAGATGAGGAAAGGTTTGCTTCCCGGGAGTGGGTTTTGGGGGACATTGTCAACAGCGGATAATTTTGTCAGGTAATGGGAACCCCCATTACTGCTCATGCTGGTGGAAATGATATTTGGGGAAGGGTAGGAGAGAAGAGCTGCTAATGATACCGGGCAGCTAAATTTTTATTAAGTTAAGGGGGGATCCCAAAATAGTAGCACTTGCCCAGAAGGGGGGGTAGAAAATGAAAGGTTTTCTAGGGGGAAAATTGGTGTAAAATTCTGGCTAGACAGAAAATGCAAGGAAAATTGCAATCCATTCATTTACAAATGGGAAAAACTTTTTTTGGCAAACATGATATGTATGCAAGGGTGGGGGTACATCCTCTGGGGTGGGGTGGTCACTGCAGATCGATTGAGAAGGCCATTGGGGAAGTGCCATGATTTTTAAAATGATGGAAATAGAGGTATGGGTGTGTGTGGAAAAAAGCAGTTGCAACCTTGGGTTGGAAACAGTAAATTTATAAAAGGCATTCAGCAGAAGTTATCAATAAAGACAATAGATCGGTCAGCAAACAAGGGGGACAGAGAGGGCAGCAAGGGACTAGCCCTTAAGGTTTTTCTAACTAATACCAGGGTGTAAAAAATAAGATAATGAGCAAGATTAAATTTCAAGTGCAGGGGAAAATAGATATTATTTCTAAACGAACCTGGCTCAATTGAAAAATAGAAGATGCCCCTAATGTCACATAAAGTTTTAAATTTCCACACTGACAGGGGCAACAAAAAAGGTGGTGGAGTAGGTGTAGAGAGACCAATTTAAAAAGTTTTGTAGACAAGATATTTAAATTAGAAGCGTCAGCCTGAACGTTTGGTTACAGCTTCTGGGACGGAAAAGCTAAATTTTTGGGTGGATTTTCAGGGCCCCCCAAATCTTGTAGGGGGCAGTAAAATTCTATGGGCGAAATTCGTAAGGCATCACTAGAAAATTTGTGCTAATGGGAGATTTCAACTTAGACAATTTACTGGAGCAATTTGACAGGGGAAAATTTGAGTCAGGGGACTTTCTTGATCATCCCGGATTGGTTTTTTAAAAAGTTTGTGCGAGCCAACTAGGGGAAATAACCTCCTTTACTTTGGTTCTTGCAAGGAAAAATAATTAAAAATCTTGAGGTTTATTGAGCTTGGGGAAAAAGATCACAAATCCTCTTTTTAATATATCATGGAAATTCCCCCAATAAGGGAATCAGTCTCCGTCCCTGCTTTCGCTTGGCTGATTTTTATAGGACTGAAAAATTCTTTGGTGGGGTGAACTGGAATGACCTGACTAAGGACAGGTGGGGTATGGTTTCCGATATGGGGGGCTTTCCCGGGGATAGTTCTGCTGCTCAATCAAATTATTTTCCCAAAAAGGGAAATCAGATCAACAAAAAAGATCCCAAAGGATGAAAAAATAGATTAAAATCTATTGGTCAAAAGGAGGCATATAAGGCAAATCAAAAGAGGAGAGGGGCAAATTTAGAAATCGATATATTCAGTTAAAGAAGAAATAAAAAAAAGGGGAAATTTGAAAAGCAAAAAGAGATTATGGGTTTAAAAATTCAAGAGAAACGAAGACTAACCCAAAAGGATTCTTTCAGGTTACAGAAGTAAGACGGGACAAGATAGGCCCCACCAAAAGTTTCCCCGGGTCAGCTCACTGACAGTGATAAGGAAATGTGTAGAATTTTTTAACACAATTCCCTCAGTTTTCACAGGAGGATACCACGATATTCCCCTAAAGAAAATTATTAAAAAGGACGAAAAAACTGTGCAAATTTTGGGTCACAAGGACATGGCCCTTTGGGAAAAAGAAAATTAAAACCTAAAAAAATCCCCCGCCCTATGAATGTATGCAAGGGTTCAAAAGGGAAATTAAAATGGAGCTTGCACACCCTTTTGGGTAATCTTTTTACATATCACAAAACTGCATGGTGCCAGATAAGTGGAAAATGGCAAATGTGATACCATTTTTAAAACAGGTGACAGGGCCTTTTGCTTCGAATTATAGACCAAAAACCAAACCCCTAGTGGGAAAATTTATGAAAACAATAAATTTCCCAGGGAGTTCGAGCCACCTTTAAAAGCAAAAAAAATCAAAGAATCTCAGCATGGTTTTTACAAAGGGGGGGTTCCGCCTTACAAATTTTTTACTTTTTTCATAAGGTTTTGAGGAGAGATCAGGGAAAAAAATAGAATTGTTAATGGACACAGAGGGCTATTGAGGAAAATTAAAGCCTGGAATAGGGGAGAATTTTTTCCTGGGTAGAGGGATGGTTGACAAATAGGCAGCAGAGAGTTTTCTAAATGGGGAAAATCAGAGTGGGGAAGCTCACGAGCGGGGTTCCACAGGGGTCAGTGTTGGGCCCCCTGCGTTACAATCTACAAAACGACATAGATGAGGGGATCGGCAAGTTTGCCGAGACACCAAAATAGGCCGCGAATCATCGACGAGGACATTCGAGCACTCCAGGAAGATTTGAATAGACGATGCAGTGGGCGGAAGGGCAGATGCGGTTTAATATAGACAATGCAAAGTTCTAAAAGTTGGAAGGGCATAACCCTGCCCTATAAACTAAAATAATGTAGATTTAATATTACGGAGCGAAAAAGATTTAGGAGTTCTGGTTTGCAAAAATTGAAACCAAAACAACATGCATAAGTGTTGGGAATAAAGTAATAGAATCCTTGGCTTCATATCAAGAACATAAATAATAGGGGTCCTCAGGTTTTTCTTCAACTCTAACACCTTGGGTTTGGCCTCGTTTGATTAGCTGCACAGTTTTTTGGTCACCGTATTTCAGAATGGATATAAATTCTCTGGAAAATGTACAAAGGAGGATGACAAAGTTATCCCTTTCGAAACCTTCCCTATGAAAGGGTAACTAAGGGCCCTGAAACGCCTCTCTAGAAAGACGTAGTTAGGGGGGGTATGATTGAGGTGTATAAAGGAAGACAGGAATAAATAAAGGGGATTAAAAAGTGTGCTGAAAATATCTAGCCTAGACAGGACTCGCAGCAATGGTTTTAAGTTGGAAAAAAATTTAGATTTAGGAAGGTATAGGGAAAATTTCTGGTTTTTGGGAATAGATTTTGGATAGTGGAACAACTCCCAAGTACCCTTTTAGAGGCCCGAACGTTGGGAGCTTTAAAAAAAGGTGGAAAAATAATGAGTAGATTGGGGGTGTGAGTTAGACCTATAGTGTTTCCAGGTCGGTTGCCCGGGTTCCCCCCTTAAATCAATGTGCCGACCTGACTAGGTGGGGGGCATTGGGTTAAGCCGGTAGGGGACTTGGACCTGTCGCAGGCCAGTAGGCCCTTTGCAGTGTTCCAGTTCTTATTTTTTATGTTCTTAAGAAAACATGCGCAACAACCCGGGCCCCCCTATCGGTAGAGTTTCGCCCCTCCAGCAGCCATTTTGGTGGGGAAACGTCCACAACAAAGACAAACCCAACGCCGCACATGTGTCTTAAATTTTTATCAGTAGAGTAGAGTAGTAGAAGAAAGGTAGTATAGGTAGTGGTGAAGTAGAAATAAGGAGGAGAGCCATCAAATCAAAAGGGAAGGGGGGCCTGCAAGAGAGCAGGGGCCCCCTGAGGGAGGGGCAAGTGCACAGAGGTGCGTGAAAGGGGGAAATGGTGAAATAAATGAAAAAGGAGCAGAAACACGAGAAGAAAGAGAAAGCAACCCAAAGGAAAAAAGGGGAAAAGGAAAAGGAAAGGGGAAGAGGGAGCAGAAGAAAAAGAAAAGAAAAAATGAGGAGTCAGGTTAAGTTACGGGTGTTCTGAGGTTTGGAGCATTTTACAATGTAGGGGAGAGGAAGGCATCTACAGAGACGAAGCCAGGGCTAAGATTCATACAAGGAAAGTTGTATATTAGAGAGGATTCAACTAGACGGCGACTGTTCGAGTTGGAAGTAGGGAACACAGTTGACGTTGAGTCCCTCTTCACCAATGTCCCTCTTGATGATGTCCTTGATTTCCTTAGAGAGAAGGACCATGAAGCGTTTCTTCATCTCCCTATACCTACTGATGTCTTTCTTGATCTTATCCGCCTCTGTGTGGACTCTAACTCCTTTTCCTTCCAAGGGAAATATTATTCTCAAACCTTCGGTGTCGCTATGGGCTCTCCTCTCTCTCCTGCCCTTGCTAATCTTTACATGGAATACCTCGAGACTGTTCTTCTTCCTACCCTCTGGCTCCGCTATGTGGATGACATCTTTGCTCTGTGGCCTCATGACTCCAGTCTCTTCCAACCTTTTCTTGAAGCTCTTAATAATCTTGCCCCTTCCATTAAGTTTAAAGCTGAATGGGAATCTAATTCCTTGCTTCCTTTCCTTGATGTCCATGTCCACCGCTCAGATACAGGTTTTTCCTTTTCCGTTTACCGAAAACCTATGCACAGTGGCATGTACATTCACTACTTTTCCTATCATGCTTCCCCTGTCAAGAAAAGTGTTCTTATCTCCCTCTTTCTCCGTGCCCTCCGCATCTGTGATCCTCAGTTCCTTCCAGCAGAAATTTCCACTCTTCATAATTCGTTTTCCCGTCTTGGCTACCCTTCCCATTCCATAGACTCTGCCCTCTCACGTGCTAACCGCAATTTCTTCTCTCCCAAACTCTACTCCTGGGAACTCTTCTGTCCTCTGCCTTCCCTACATTTCCGGTCTTTCTAATCTCAACAATTCTCTCCGTCCCTTAGATATCAAGCTTACCTTCCGCCAGACTAACACTCTTCGCACTAATCTCGTTCATACCACTCCTCCCTCTACAGATGTCCCTGGTGTCTACTCTATTTATTGCTCCTCCTGTCCTCTTCAATACTTCGGAGAAACTGGTCGATCTCTTTCTGACAGACTTAGGGAGCACAAAAATAGTGTTAGGCTTGCCGACACTAACAATGCTCTTTTCTGTCACGTCAGAGATCATAGCCATCCTATTGACTGGTCTTCTGCTAAAACTGTGTTCCCTACTTCCAACTCGAACAGTCGCCGTCTAGTTGAATCCTCTCTAATACACAACTTTCCTTGTAAGAATCTTAGCCCTGGCTTCGTCTCTGTAGATGCCTTCCTCTCCCACTACATTGTAAAATGCTCCAAACCTCAGAACACCCGTGACTTAACCTGACTCCTCATTTTTTCTTTTTCTTTTTCTTCTGCTCCCTCTTCCCCTTTCCTCTTTCCTTTTCTCCTCTGGGTTGTCTTTCTCTCTTCTGTCTCGTGTTTCTGTTCCTTCTTCATTTATTTCACCACTTCCCCCTTCACGCACCTCTGTGCGCTTGCTCTCCCTCAGTGGGCACCTAGCTCTCTTGCAGTGCTCCCCTTCCTTTGTATTTGACTGGCTCGTCCTCCTTATTTCCCACTTCTACCACTACCACTACTACTACCTCTTCTACTACTACTACAACTACTGATGAAATTAAGACACATGTGCAGCGTCTGGTTGTCTTTGTTGTGGACGTTTTGCCATCCAGTGGTTGGCTGGATGGCGAAACGTCTATGATAGGGATGCCCGGGTGTTGAGCATGTGTCTTAATTTCACCTTGTCGGTATTATATACCATTCTTGTACTACTACTACTACTACTACCCCCACCTCTTCCTGCCTATATATAGCCGCCCTGTTCCACTTCTGGTTAGTGTGACTTTGTCAATGGTCCAAGTCGGACCGAAACGTCGTCGTAAGCTTCTTCTTTTATGTGCGGGTTATTTGTGTATTCAAAGTTGACCTTACTCTAGAAATCTTCTATGGTACCATCTACCTGAGTCACCTTCAAGGTCGACCTTACTCTAGCAGTCTTCGCTCCTTCCCTCTACCTAAGTCACCTTCAAAGTTGACCTTACTCTAACAATCTTCTATGGTACCATCTACTTAAGTCACCTTCAAGGTTGACCTTACTCTACCAATCTATTATGGTAGCATCTACATACGATGATCCTGTAATTATTATAATAGTAACTAAGCGCTAAACCCACAAGGGTCATATAGACCCTGTAAATTAACTTTGTAGGACCCTGTAGTTAACTTTGCAGAACCCTACCTGGAGTAAACCTGGAGAGGGTTTCGGGGGTCAACGCCCCTGCGGCCCGGTCTGAGACCAGGCTTCGTGGTAGATCAGGATCTGATCAACTAGGCTGTTACTGCTGGCCTTAGGCAAACTGCCGTACGAACCACAGCCAGTGCCTTGTTGAAGACAGTCAGGGGTCTGTTGATAATTCCCCCCTTATATATGCTGGGAGGCAATTGAACAGTCTTGGGCCTCTGACACCTGTTATGTTGTCCCTCAATGTACTCGTGGCACCCCTGCTTTTCATTAGGGATATGTTGCATCTCCTGCCGAGTCTTTTCCTTTCATGAGGAGTGATTTTCGTGTGCAAGTTTGGTACTAATCCCTCTAGGATTTTCTAAGTGTATATTAACCTGTATCTTTCTCGCCTGCGCTCCAGTGAATACAAATCAAGGGACTTCAATCGTTCCTAGTAATTTAGGTGCTTTATCGTACTTATGTGTGCCGTGAAAGTTCTTTGTACACTCTCCAAGTCAGCAATTTTGTCTGACTTGAAGGAGGCAGTTAGTGTACAGCAGTATTCCAGCCTAGAGAGAACAAGCGATTTAAAGAGAATCATCATGGGATTGGCTTCCTTAGTGGATAATGAGAACCTTCAAAGGTTCTCATTATCCATCCTGTCATTTTTTTTTGCAAATGCGGTAGATATATTGTTGTGGACTTTGAAGATGAGATCCTCTGACATTATCGCTCTATTGAATGGTTAGAATTTATTTTATACCGTGATACAGTTTTAATTTCCTCAAGTAGTTGAAATTTCTCTTCATTGAACTTCATATTGGTTTGAGTGGCCCATTTGAAGATTTGGTTGATGTCCGCTTCAAGTCTTGCAGTGTCATCGATGGAGGACACTGTCATGGCAATTCGGGTGTCATCCGCAAAAGAAGACACAGAGCTATGGTTTACATCCCTGTCCATGTCAGATATGAAGATGAGAGAATAGGATGGGAGCGAGTACTGTGCCTTGTCTAACAGAGTTTTTCACCGTAGTTGCCTTAGACTTTACTCTGTTTACTGTTACTCTGTGTTACGCCCTTTGTGCATAATTTAAGAAGGGTCAATTGATTAGTGTGTAATTACGGCTTTTTCACTTAGTATTATATTACTGGTACCTTTATTCGTAGCTAAAATAAAGACTCCTAGTTTTATAATATTATCTGGCCATGAATTATTGATTTATTTTGTAGGATGTTTTGTGTTTATATGTTGAATTGCCTTATGGTCGTTTATGTTTCACAAACTCACTCATTCCGAGATGACGTCAAGCTATAAGCTTAGTATTATACTGAATAAAACCAGATAAAGCATTACAGAACTTTTTTGCCTTATATTTATATGTGTGTATTTAAAAAGAGTAAGAAGACCTAAGTGGATCTTCACCTGTTGTTACTAACGGGTCTCCTCTCTGAAAAGAAAGACTCAAACGTAACAAGTGGGGGCCTGTCCTAGGAGATATCCCGACTATATCTTCCCAATGGAAGTTCACATACAGCAACTGGTTAACGAATTGACTTTGGATAAGTTAGAGACTTGGAAACTGCAGACGTGATGGCGGATAGCGAAGCATTTAGGGGTGACATATAACAATCGTTATAGCACAGAAACCGTTCGGTCTATTATAAGGAATATCTTATTCCCCATACCTCCTGAAGTTTCTGAGTCGCCTGATTCAGAGGTCGAAAGTCTAACATCCCAGCTGGATCGCATGTCTCGAGTAAACGATCTAGAGGCATCAGGTGGAGCCGGCAAATCAGCCCCTGGAAGTCCTACAAATTCCTTAGTTGCTGAGAGTATGTCAATGCCAGGAGCAGAGGAAATGTCGCGTGACAAACTTTCCCTGAAAGTGAAAATGAAGCAGGGGCTTCTAATAGTCCGTCGCCGAACTATGATGCCGTGCGAGGAGCGGGAGCTCGGCCCAAGATACGACCGGAAGGGTTTCTTCCCCAGTCTCCACCAATTCCCTTGACACCTATCTCTCTGGACTATTTTAAGAGAATGGTGCATCTCATAAATCTGCAAACGGCACAGTTAGAAGCACAGTGAAAACTGTATGAAGAAGAATTTGAGAGAGAGAAAATCCGTTGTGAAAGACAACAAGCGGAGAGAGACGTTAGACTGATGGTTTCCCCGAACCTCTCCTTTGATTTACATAAGGCAGCATCTTTAGTGCCTCGGTTCAGTGAAGCTGACCTTGACACCTATTTTCACACCTTTGAGAACCAGGCAAGAGGGATGCAATGGCCTAAGGAATATTGGGCCACCCTATTGCACACAACTTTAACTGGTAAGGCTCAAAAATGTACAGCTACTCTGCCTTATGATAAGTATGTGAATTATGAGGTTGTTAAAAAAGTAATTTTGGAAACTTATGACTTGCTCCCATTGAGCTACCAATGGACTTTCCGTACCCTACAACGGCTACCCGGGCAAACATGGGTAGACTTTGCCCGTCAGAAGAAAGTAGCCCTGGAAAGGTGGTTAAGGGCCTCGGGCTGTGACTCTGTGGAAAGCTTAACTCAGTTAATATTACAGGAAGAGTTTAATAATGCCCTTTCAGGAGACTTGCATAAGTTTTTAATTGATCATCAGACTCTGGATGTCTTAACTTCTGCCTCGCTCGCTGACCATTACGAAATCTATCGGTTAATGAGAGAGAAATCTCCTCGAGAGAAAGTAAGGAGAACACCCCCGAGGCATTGGCGATACCGGCCAAGAGAAAAGATTCGCCAGAAATTACCTCCCCATCAGGTGGCTCCTTACGCCGTTCTTAACCCTAATGCTGGGGAACATTTCGATACTAAGCCCCACCTGGAGGTGAATAAAGCGAGGAAGAAACCTACCTGCTCCTACTGTCAGAAGAAAGGGCATGTGAGAAGCCTCTGTTACAAGCTAGAAAGAGACCAGAAGAATAAAGTTCTAGATGTGGTTCCTGTACAGATGACGTCTACCAGGTCCCAGGGACAGCTGGACCCATGGATGGAGCAAGATTCAGCCGGTCAAAAGGTTCCCACTTCTAGATGACTGACTCCCTCAACCATGTCCAAAAAGAAAGTAAGTGAGGCAATGAGTCCTTATTTTTCTATCGGTAAGGCCGGGACTACCAAATCCCAACTCGTTGAAGTAAAGTCTTATAGAGACACCGGGAGCTACCTAACTTTGTTGAGGGAAGGTGTTCTCTCTTTGAATGACTTGACCTATACCAAGATAGATGTGCTTTTAGAGGCATATGGAGGGACCGTGTCTCGGGTTCCCCTCCATAAAATATACTTGAAAATAGGTTCTTATGATGGATATGCAGCGGTAGGAATATCAGAAACAGAATTTCCCATTAGGTCAGTAGACTTACTTGTCGGAAACGACTTGGGCCTGGGAGGAATCTGTAAAGAACCTCTCGTCATAGAGAATACCTCAGCTGAAAATTTTGCCCTTGAGGCTTGCAAGGAGGGTCCACTTTTATTTCCTCTCACCGTAGTTATGAGAGCCATGGCAAAGTCCCGTTCACTCCCTTCGTCTTTGAGCAATAATCCCTCTGATTGGGGCCTGGATCTATTGTTTAGCGATGCTCACATGCCAGAAGCTGAAGATAAGTTACCAGAAATTAGCACATCAGATCTAACGGCCTTGCGCATTAATGATTTTAAGCAAGAAAATTTGATCAAGGAACAGCGAGAAGACTCTTCTTTGGAGGGAGTAAGAGGACTAGCCATTTCTGAAACTGAGGCGGCAGATGTAAAAGATTGCTTCTATTATAGTAATGGTCTTCTTATGAGGAAAATTCCTACAACTGCCCCAGGTATTAATTTATGTGCTACGAAACAGGTACTGGTTTTACCGGGAAGATTCCGAACTCTGGCTCTGGAAGTGGCCCATAATAGTCCAATGGGGGTACATCTGGGGATATGGAAGACACTGAGAAAGTTGTCTCGATATTTTTTCTGGCCCAGGATGAAAGAGACGGTGGTAGAGTACCTTCGAAATTGCCCGGTTTGCCAGAAAATAGGTAAACCAGCACAGACACCGCCACCTGCTCCCCTCATTCCTATTGCAGTAGAAGGAGAACCTTTTACTCGTTTGATAATCGATTGTGTGGGGGCCCCTTCCTAAAACCAGGTTGGGTAATCAATACCTGTTGACTATAATGGATACTGCCACCAGGTATCCTGAAGCTGTTCCATTAAGAAAAATAAATGCTCGAGCTATAGTAAGGGCTCTAATTCGATTCTTTTCCCAGGTAGGGTTGCCTCGGGAAATTCAATCAGACCAAGGCTCTAATTTTACTTCCAAAGTGTTCCGAGAAGCATTATCTAGACTCGGTATTAGACCCTTACTCTCTACAGCTTATAGACCTCAAACCCAGGGGGCCTTAGAGAGGTTTCACCAAACTTTAAAGTTCATGATGCGTGCTTATTGTGAGAAGTTCTCTAAGGATTGGGATGAGGGAATCCCTTTTCTCCTCCTTGCAATCAGGGAGAGTGAGCAAGAAAGTTTAGGGTACAGCCCCTTTGAGCTAATATATGGACATGCGGTATGAGGACCATTGGCCGTGTTAAAGGAAGTATGGTCCGGAAGGGCCGATCCACCTTTGTATTTATTGCCATCTTTAATGCAAGAGCACTTGTCCTTCACGAGGAGCCTGGCTTTAGAAAATATAGCAAAAGCCCAGACTAAAATGAAGCAGCGTTTCGATAAGAAGGCTGCTCTATGCTCTTTTCAAGTAGGGGATAAAGTTTTAGCTCTAAAATTGGTTCCTGGACATATGCTACAGCCCAGGTATGAAGGACCCAAGGAGATAGTGAGGAAACTGAGTAAGGTAAATTACTTAGTTCGTACTCCAGGTAAAAAGAAGTCCAACCATGCCTACCATGTAAATCAGTTGAAAAGGTATTATGGGGGAACATCGCCCACTACTTCCATTCTACCACAAGAAGAGGATACATGCCTAACAGATTGTTCTAGAGGGGTAGAAGTGCGTCTAAAAAATTCAGAAGTGTTGAACGCTATGGACCAGTTTTTATGTAACTTAGGAGATGACCAAGCTAGAAAGATTAAAGAGTTGCTAATGGCTTATCCGAGTTTATTCGGAGACGTCCCCAAACGTTGCACTCTGGGGACACATGATGTGGATGTACAAGGTGCTCTGCCAATCAAGCAAGCCCCGTATTGAACGAGCCCAGTGAAAAATAAGGCACTTAGAGAGGAAATAGATTTTCTGTTAACTCACGGTTTGATCGAATGCAGCAAAAGTCCGTGGGCTTCGCCCTGTGTCCTCGTGGCTAAAGCAGATGGATCTTACCGTATGTGTACAGATTACCGGAAGGTAAACTCCGTGACCTTACCAGATGTGTATCCTCTACCTAGGGTAGACGATTTAATAGATAAAGTCTCCGAGGCTAAATATGTGAGTAGACTAGACCTGTTACGAGGTTATTACCAAATACCACTGTCAACACGAGCCCAAGAGATATCATCTTTTACTGTTCCTAGTGGTCTATTTAACTATTTAGTTATGCCCTTCGGCCTCTGTAATGCGGCATCTACCTTTCAGAGGCTGTTGAATAGTCTAACTTATTCTCAGCAGTAGTACCAGTTCCTAGTAACCAGTTACCAGTAACCAGTGTACCAGTAGATGACTCACTACCAACCATCTGTGTGAATCATTGACTGTATTCATATTGCTGCTGATCATAGCAAGATTTCAAACACCCTCACCCTGCATGTGAGTCAGTCAAACATAGGCAGCAGAGAGAGGCAGGTCGGCTGTTGGCACTACCCATACTTTCCGTTATATTATACATACTACCAGCCTACATGAGTATTCTTACCCCATCTACATATCGAAAACCCACTTGACAAATGGTGGCACCGGTGTGGGTGTGGATTTAAGGGTATTTCAGATGTTAGAAGACTGTTTGTGGGTTGCCGGCAGGTCAGAGGTGAACCGTCTCAGCCACCTCCAGGTAGCAGCTTGCCCTCACCACACCACCCTGTGTACTCCAGCCTGCAAGCCTGTTGCAGCCGTTTTTCAAGCTTCCTGGCTTAGTTCGTGTGCTAATTGCTTCAATCTCCGAGGGGTTGACCCGGATTTTGCAATTAAGCCAGTCAACAAGCCAGACTGTGGAAGTGAACGCTAGTCAGCCTGCCTCAGCCTACCATCCAGCCTGTCTCCTGTCATCCACCTGCTCCTTCATGCTGTGTGCATCGTTACACGTCTTCCAGTCAGCCATTCTTGTGGGTTAAGCCAGTCAGCCAGCCCAGCTTCCTAACCCATCTGAGAGAGAGAAGTAAGCCACGCAAGTTCCTCTGAAGTATTGTCTCATATATCGCCTGTGCTTGGATGCTGGTAAGAGTGGTCTTCATCATCCCTGTGGCATTGTGATTTAGTTAAGCCACCTTGTGCGTGGTGAGAAGTGCATGGCAGTGAGAGCGCACAGGGCCAGCTTGTTCCGCTGCCCCCACCACCACAACCACCACCCAATACCACCACCACCCGCCACCCACCTCATCTACCTGTGGGGTTTTTCTTTTTCCACCCTTGTACCAGGTCCTAGTACTGTTTTGCCTCACATAATTGGTCAAGAGATTGTAGCTGGCACCAACAATAAAGCCAGTTATGTGAGTTCACCTAGAAAGCGTATTTCTTCCGACGACAGTGTGAGTGTAGGAGGCGTCATCACCACACAGGACGTCTTCTCCTCATCACTAGTCATCCCGTCTACACTACTCCAGATTTCAGTGATAATTTTCTGTTTAGAGACATTAGAAAATGGAAGAAGAAAATTTTCAATAATTGGACAATTTTGAAGACTGGAAGTCTTGACAAAGAGTATTTCAAGTGTTGATGCCACAACCTGGCTGCTAGAACTCTCATTTTTTTTTTTTTTTTTTTTAAAGTGAATGGAGACAAATGGTACTTGGGACCTGACGATCTGTTGGAGTATGAGCAGGGTAATATTTAGTGAAGGGATTCAGGGAAACTGGTTATTTTCATATAGTCGGACCTGCCTAGTATGGGCCAACAGGCCTGCTGCAGTGTTCCTCCTTTCTTATGTTCTTATGTTCTAAGACATTTGCGTGTGTGAGACATTTATAGTGAATTTCTTGTGTACTCTACGCTTTGTGTTTTCAGTGTAGACTCAGTGTTTCTTTGACTCATTATTTTTGCAATATTTTTTTCAGTGATATCGCTCATGACAAAATTTTACTTGATGCATTTTTGTTTTAGTAAGTTTATTTTAGTGAAGGTTTTCCAGGAAAATTTTTTTCTTTTTTATCGGTTTTTTCCTTGTTTTTCCCAAAATTTTTTGCTTAAAAATTTCCTTTTTTCTATGTTCTTTTTTTTCTAAAGATTTTTCCCCCCTTTTTTGGTTGGGGCCCATATTTTTTGAAATTTTTGTTATCTACGCTTTTGTTTTTCAAGTGAAAAAAATGTTTTTTCCCCCCTCATTTAATTTTTCCCCTAAACTTTGTGTTTTCCCCCCACTTTAATTTTTATTGTGTTTTTGCCCCCCACTTGTAAGTTTTTGGTATTGTAATTTTGGTTTCCATTGAAGTTTTTTTTTTTTTTAAATTTGTGTTCCCCCTTTAAGTTGTTTTCCCGATTTATTTTTTTCCCCCGTTTAAATTTTGTGTATTTTTTTTCCCCCCATTTGATTTTTGTTCCTCCCCTTGAATTTTTCCCCCGCTTTGAAATTTTGGGGGGGCCCCCCCCCTTTTGTTTGTCCCGCCAGATTTTGTTTGTAAGTTTTTCCCCCCCTTAAAAATTTGTGTGGATTGTTGTTTTGTTGCCCCGCCATTTTGTAATGGTTTTTCCCCCGCCACTTGTAAGGTTACACTTCATTTTGTTTCTTGTTTTATTTTTATTCATATTTTTCTTTTCTTTAACAAATTCACTCTTGGGGTTTAATTTCAATTTTTTTTTTAAACGTAAAGTTTTTTTCTTTACTCTTTGGTAAATTTTTTTGTTTTTAAAATTTAAAGAGTTAAAGTGTTAAACCCTTTTTTCCCTTTCTATTTTTTTTTATTATTTAAATTTACTTTTCCCCCAGGTAACCTTTATTATGCATTGATTTTTTTAAACCCCTTATTTTGTTGCACTTGTTTGCAGTGAATTATTTTTTTTTATTGACATTATTTTTTCCATTCTTTATTGTTTGAGTCCTGTTTTCATTTTTTTAAATTTTTCCCCGATGTTGTCTTTGATTAATTTTAATTTTGTTTAGCTTTTTGAAATTTTTAAAATTTCCAGTTATCTCTCTTTGCATACAACCGTGATTTTATTTTATTTTTACATTGATTTACAGTTTTATTAGTTAATTTCTTTATTGCAAGAGTACAGACAGCTCTTTTGCTTTTAAATTTCGTCCCCAGTAATATTTTTACTTGTAAATTTAAATGATTTTTTTTATCTTGCCCAGCCCTTTCGTGAGTTGCCCTTCTCTTGCAGTGTATAGACTTTTTTTTTTTACTTTGCAGAATTATTTGCATCTCTTTTTTTTTAAATTTTTTGCTTTTTGTTTCATTTTTATTGTTCTTTATTTTTCCCTTATTTGTCTCGTCCAAATTTTTTGCCATTATGTCACTCCCGAAAAGTGATCTTTAGTGAATGGCAAACCTAGACCTCTGGGGAACCTGCTGTTCCTGTCATCGCCCTCACATTTTCTTATGGACTGACAGCCCGACCAGAACTGGACACTTATTTTTACTCGTGATTCCCTTTGATGCTTTCCCTTTTTTCAATGGCCATGTACAAAGTCTTGGGGGGTTTACTGCCTTTCGTTCTGTTTTAAATGCTCTAGTTGAGGGTCCCCCTTCGGGGGGAAAGTTTTCAACTTAAAAAGAAGCTTTTCATCGCCCTGTGCTGTTCACGTTGTTGTCTCCTTATATTGAGCTTCGGGAATCTTCTAAGTGGTCCAATTGGGAAAAAGATTGTTCTTCCTCGTCCAGAAAAAAAGGGCTGACCCTATTCGTTCTTAGGGAAATGTAAATGCAAACCCCCATGATAAGAATCTTTGAGTGCATTTGCTGTTAGATTAGACAAACTTTTATCTCATTTATAAATGCTGTCCAGCCCCTCAGTTTTTGGCCCTTACGAGGAAAAAACCATTCACGCTCGTTTCCAAAAAATAGCAGCTTTTGGAAAATCAAAGAACTAATGCCCCCTGTTTCCCTGGTGTTATGAGGTAATCCTCCAACTGTGACATGGAACCTCTTACAGCCTAAATCGGGACGTTCCCTTGTGCCCCCGGGGTATTTTCCCATAATCAAAAGTAATTTTCACACCTATGCCTCAGTTGCCCCCTCTGTTTGTGCCACACCCAAAAATCGTGGTCGTCAACCATCTCAGCGATCACCAAGGCCCAGTGCAGAGTATTATAACCTCATAGTATTCATAGTACATTCATAACCTGTCAGGGACTTTTTTCAACTGGGGTTTTTCCGGGGCCCATATTGAAATTTAATTTGTCCTGATAGTTCCCCTAAGGGTCGTACTGATGAGATACCAGTCAGATTTCCCAAAAAGTACTTATCATAGAAACAGGACATGAACATTGAGTGCAAGGCTCTCTAAACCCTTCAGTACTCTAGGTCTTTCCGTGGCCGTTCCAACCACAGAACCCATAGAGGAAAACCCGAAACCGGCTCATTCTTCCAATTCGGGGGGGAATTTGAGTGCCCAGTCAAACCTCCCATGGGCAGTAGGTGATAAGAGTACACCCCCCATTTACAAATTTCCCTTTTATGCCTTAACAGTTCCAAAATGACAATCCTGCGATGAGTTGCTTCACCGTCTCTGACGTAAGATTTTGGGGATGAAGTGGAACAAATCTTTGCTGTGACAATCCACCTTTTTGTTTGCCCTAATTCCAAAGCAACCATTGGGCCCCTTTGTCAAACATCTGTTCTAATGGCCCATTCATTTGAGGGTCTGGTGCGCAAGTCATATTTTAAAATCTAGTTTTTTTAGGGGTAAAACAGTTACGACATGTCCTTTCAAAAGAACCGACTCATGTTCCTCCTTAGTGGAGTGCTGGTTCCACCCGCTGTCCGGTCGGGGCTTCCCTAATTTTTTTATCCAAGTGAGACTTACTGTTCCTTCCTTTTTGTCGACCCCGATTACTTTCCCTGGTGACCTTCACTGGGGTTTGCTTTCCTTTCGAGATTCGCTTGTGCTCGCCCTTTCGTGGCTGCCCAAAATTTATGATTTTATGTACCCTTTTTGGGGGTTTCCCCTTGGTTCAAAACTGCCATTTGCGCAGAGTACCATCGATTAAGTTTACGGCCAGTCATTTTCCAGTAGATACCCAAGCGTCAGGCACTGGGGATCCCGTCCTCCTGTCTGTGTTCCTGCAATTCAGACTGCAAGATAAAGTCCGTTCCCAAGTGTCCCAGGGGCTCTGACACCTTGGGGTGAGCCTATCCCGCAATGTTGCTAGTTCAAGTAGTGTTTTCACGGGGAACCTTGCGAAAAAAAATTACTTGGGAACAGTAATGCCATCTTTTTGATTCACATGCCGTTTCAGAAGACCTTCTGTGCATAGTGCCCCACGAGTGTTTTTGTTTTCCTAGTGTTCCAGTGGGAAAACGTCCCCAGTTGACAGTGATTCCGCAAAAGTAAAAAATCATTTGTTTTAACCCTCCCTTTTAGTTGTAAAGGAAATAAGTCCTTTCTTCCTAGCTAAAACTTTTGGGCCAGGTTCTTCGAGCAAATTCCAATTTGTTGACCTTTTCACTATCCTTACCTGTTCAGGGAGAGGTGATTGTACCCTGACCAGTGGGTCGGTGCTATTTCTACCGGGGAAGACTCATCCACTTCACCGGACAAACTGTTCCACCAGTTTAGGAGAAAGATTTGCTCCCCCCTGACTTCCCCAAAGAAGTCAAGCATTTTTGCTTTGTTGAACAAACGTCATAAAACCATTGCCTTACCAGGGGGAAGATGGGATAACGAACTTTTTGTCCCATCGATTCCCCCTTGAACCTGGTACTAGACCTATATATACCTGCGTACAAATGCCTCATTCACAAGTTGCGGCAGAAGAATTGATCAATCAAATGTTGAGTGGAGTTATTGCACTTAGCAAATTTACCCTTTGGGAAAGCGCCCTTGATCCCATCCTAAGAAGGATGGTCATGGCGCCCGTGATTGACTTAGGAAGTTTAAAAGCGAGAAAAATATTCCCGACGCTCCCCCCCCCTGTAATGGGTGTTTTTAGTAACTTGGAGCAAAGTCTTTTCAACCCCGGACTTGTTACAAGGGTTTTGGCAAGTCCCTCCTCACGGGACAGCCAAGACTAATGCATTTTCCACCCCTCAGGTCATTATCACTTCCTCCGTTGCATTTGGATTATGCTCCCCCATCACGTTTCAAGGGTTGACTAAAATCTTTAGGGTTCTGGTAATGCACTTATGGTGTACTTAGTGACGTAAAGTATGCTAAAGAGGGATACACACTGAAAAGACTTGATGTAGTACTTGGTAAGCTTGAAGAAGCCAATTTAAAGATCAAACTGATTAAATGTCAATTTTTCAGATCAGAAATTAAGTTTCTTGGTCACGTAGTCACTCCTAGAGGGGTACGATGCCCAAAGTAAAGTAACTGAGTACTAAAATTTTCCAAACACCCAAAACTGTGATGCCGTAAGATCCTTTGTGGCTTAGCAGGTTTTTATAGATCTTTCATTGCCCAATTTTTCTTCCATAGCTGCTCCTCAAACTGAATTGCTTAAAAAAGATGCTCCTTTTGTTTGGACCTTCCGTCAAGAAAGAGCATTCCTAACTCTAAAAGAAAAACTACCATCTGCTCCAATTTTGAAATTTCCAGATTTTTCTAAGCCCTTCTATCTGACTACTGATGCTAGTTCTATTGGCATAGGTGCCATACTAGCTCAGAAGATTGATGGCAAGTACAACGCAGTTGCATTTGCTAGCCGAGTCCTTACGAAGGCTGAACGTAATTATACAGTAACTGAGCAAGAAGCAATTCATCGCTCAACCTTTGGGACGAGCGGACGTGAGCTGAGCCTGCCCTCTGCTGTCAGCCGGTGACAACTTGGTTTTCTCAAAATGGCGCAGCAGGCAAGAAGAAGGGTAAACACTGTCGGCATAGAAGTGGTGCGTGGGGCTGTGCATGCCCACTCAGCTCAAGTTTTATTACCTGCCATCATCAGGGACACATACGGCATTGCCAACGAAGAACTGTATGGTGTAGCCTTGAATGGGGCATATAGAATTTTTGTGAAATTTCTCAATGCAAGTGAAATATGAGGACATAGTCGCCGGGTTTCCAAGATTTTTGTGTACCAGTGAATCCTGCAGTGACGGTAAGGCTACATGATGTGTCCCGCCATTATACGGGGGTGAAGATAAGAAATGTCCCCTTTGAGGCTAATGAGGCAGACCTACGTGCCATCTTCGAGAAGTTTGGGACTGTTCATTTTGGCGACATTGGGGAAATGGAAGGAAGGATCGTATTCTAGGATGCCTGAAGGAAGTTTTTCCTTAAAATGACATTGAGGCATCCTATTCCTTCCTACATTTTCTAGAAGACTTCAGGACTCAAGTAATGGTGACTTACTCAGGGCAACAACGTACCTGTCGATTATGCGGTGCCTAATACAATTGCTGCGCAGTGTGTTAAACAACAGGGTACACAGGCAAAAGGAGCAGCATAAGGAGGCATCAAGGACCTTGAGACTTGGATTGGCACGACCTGAGTCGGTTTCCTTGAAAAAGGGCTTGGAGTGTTGGGGTCGAGGAGGCCTTGAGGAGGAAGAGTGTGTAACTTTTCCGAGAGAGACATGCACTGCTGGGCAGGCACCGGAGACCAAAGATGTGGTGTCACTGGGTGAGGACAGGGCCGTGGAGGCTACCATTGATTCAGTCCTCAGGGACCTGTTAGGGACCCCAGGAGGGGTCACAGTTGGGGGGCTTGTGGGTGCCCTGGATGCTGCTGGGTTCCAGGTGGGGGAGAGGGGGGGAGGCAATTTTCAGAGACCCAGGTTGAGGCTGGGTTGCAAATTGGGCACGGTGGTGGCGGAAGTGCAGGGGGATGCTTCCAGGTGGAGGCGGGGGAAAGGCTCAAGTGTCACGGAAGAGAGCGGCAGTGCCCTCGGACGTTGGACGATGTGGATTGTGCTCACCCCGGGCACAGCGTTCGGGCAAAAAGGTTTGGGCCTGAAGTGTTGAGCATGGACCTGGGGGGTCCGGGGGCAAGGGGCATGTGAAAGCGATCACAGAATGGTGATTGAAGATCAAGGGCATATAAAAGGGAAGGGGATAAGGTGGTGCAATACGTAAAGGAAAACCTCCATTGACAAATTTCAAGAGTCTCTCTATAAATGTTAATGGTCTGAAAAATTCTAGGAAGTGTGAATGGTTTCATGAGATGCTCATTAGGTATGGTGTAGATGTAGTGTTTGTGCAAGAGCACCCCACAAGCCGGGTTGTATTTTTGATGATTGAGGGGTATAACTGTATATGCGGCACACTCAACGAGATTAAAAGGAGGAGTGGCTATTATGGGGGAGGGAGGCTAGCCCGTTTCTGTACATCATTGTAAAGGAGGGGGGTGAGGGGAGGGTTATAAGAGTGGATGGGAATGGGGAAGAGATAAGATGTCTTTTGTGTGTGTTTAGGGTCCGGCGGGAGGGGACAGTCGGTGAAGAATGAGTTTGTACGTGAAGTGTTGGTGTACACTTAAGGTCGCTTCCAGCATTAGCTGTGGTGGGAGGGGACTGGAATTGCGTTATACGCCGCAAGGATGTAAACCTAGGGGAGCAGGATTTTGTTCTGGCGTTCTGAGGGACCTGTTAACCGGGTGAGGTTGGTGGATGTAGAGGGGGGGGGGGCGGGGGGGTGCAGACACCTTTGTGGGGCAGGGGTATCTGCACGCTGGACAGGTTTATACATGACAAGGAAAGCTGTGGTGCGGAGTGTAAGGGTTTTGGATGTCTTTTTTTCTGATCTTTAGAGGTGTTTTGGTGGATTTGGGATGGGAGGGTCGGCCGAACAGGTTAAGAGTTATTGGAAATTTGAATGTTCGGTTGCTTCAAGATGTTGAGGGGAGGGTCCTATTTGCACAATGGTGGAAAGGCTTATGGGGAAGGGATGGAAGTCAATGGGGATGTGTTGAGATGGGGGGAAATGTGACGGCGAAGATGAGGATTCGAGAGTTCTATGTCCGACAGGGAAGGCACGAGAATCAGTTGGCTTATGGGTTTTATTAGGTATCTTGGGGGCATTTAAAGGGGAGTATTATGAGAGAGGAAGGGGGGGGATGGGAGCCCCTGTGGCTGACAAAGAAGGAGTGAAGAACGCCTAATGGAAGTGCAAAATGAGAGGTTTGATGTGGAAAGGGGTTTTAGGGGGGTTGGAGGGGGTCATGTGGGGGTGATAGACCATCGGCGTGTGTCCTGCGAGGGCAGGGGCGCCGGCGCGTTGCAATGGAAATGGGGGGTTTTTGAGAGTTCTTGAGGACATCGAGGGTATAGGGAGGGACAAGATTTGGTGACGATGGAAGGGATGGGAGGGTATGTTGATTTTGCTTAGTGGCACATATGTGGAGTGGGGGTTGAGAGAGGGGGCTTAAGAGAGACAGGGGGATGGGTGGGGCGGAGTGTGCTGGACGGACGACAGGGAACAGTTACAGGGGCCTTGTGAGGAAGAGGTGTGGACGGCTTTAATGAGTATGAGCAGGGTAAGGCACCGGGGATAGATGGGCTGCCTGCGGAGTTTACATACAAAATTGGGAGTATTAAAAGATTTTTTTTTGGTGCAATTATTTAATATCATAAAAGAGGGGGGTGCGTTGGGACCTTTGCAGGCAACAGCACTGTAGTTTTGGTCCCAAAGGGTGGAAAGTTCAGTGCACAGTGAGAGATTACCAGATGTACACTCATTGTGCCAGACTAAAAACCCTTTTTGCAAAAATTTTGGGAATCGTATAAAAGGGTAATTGGAAAGGTAATAGTGAGGGGTCAATATGAGATTCCAGGAGATCAATGTATGAGGGGCATGGGGTTATTAGAAGTTTATTGAGGGTCCACAAGAGGAGAATGTGGGGTATTGGCGTTGGATTGGAGAACGGATATGACAGTGTCGAGAGGGGGGCTCTGTGGAGAATCATGGGTGGCAAGGGTTCGGGAGGACATTGTAAATTTGGGCACGTACTTTATATCGGGGAGCTGGGATGTGTGTACAGATAAATGGGAGGGTGGGGTTGCATGTGAAAATGGGCAGGGGATTGAGGCAAGGTTGCCCGTTGTCAAAATATTATTTGCATGTTTACAGAATCCGTTTTATAGGGCAGTGGAAAGGTGCATACAGGGGGGGGTAAGGGAGAACATACGAGGTGGGAGTCCCAGTATCATAGGTTACGTTGATGACACAACTGTCCTAGTGAGTGGGGGGGAGGGATTGGAGGGTCTGGAAAAGAATTATAGATTTTTTTTGGGATGGCAACAGGTATGGCAGTGAATGTGCATAAATCAAAGCTCATGATATTGGGTGAAGGGGATGGGCAGGGGGGCGGGGTGGGGGGGTGAGGTGGAGTGTCGTGGACCGGGTGAAAATTTGTGGAGTTGTGTATATGGGTATTGCTCAGATGGCGAGGGAGAATAATTCAAAGGGGTGTGGTAGATAGGGTTTTGGGGAAGATTGTCAGGATTGAGGCCGACACATCTTACGCTACACCAGAGGGTCATTGTGGTCAATGTGCTTTTGTACATTTAAAATATGGCATGTGGCAGCTTTTGTACCCTTTGGTGTATGGGGATGTCCGGAGATTGTTGAGCAGAGTTTTCCGTTTAATCTGGGGTTCGGGATGCGATTGGTTGAAAAGAGAGGTGGGTAACACTTCCGGTGGCCTTGGAGGGCTGGGGTTAATTCATTTGGAAAGAAGGTTGAAGTGTGTATATTGAAACAGGGGTTGCTAAGGGCTCGGGGGGAAGGGAGTGGAGGGTTGGGGATGCTGCAGGGAGATCTTCGGAGATGGTGGAAAGGGGACAAGATTTGAGAGATGTGAGGAGTTGTTGTGTCTATTGTGATGGTCAGAGAGCCGAGAAACATGCGGGGAGGGGCCATGGAGAGGAAGATATGGCCTAGGGTGGTAGTGGCAACGGAAGGAGTGTACCCGATGTACGCATGGGAAGACATTTGGGCGATTAAAAGGGGTTACGCATCCGCCACGCGTGAGGGAGGTAATCTAAAAGGTTTCTTCACGGAATATTGCCGTCTGGGGTTGTTTTTACGAAATAGGCGAATAAGGGAGGGTAGGGTGTGTCAGGTTTGTGGGTAGAGAATCAGCTTTTCATGTAGTTTATTTTTGTGAAAGCCTAGGGATTGTGCGGGAATGGTTAGGGGAAAGGGAATCCGGTATGTAGGGGGGAAAGGGTTGTCGGTTTTTGAGAGCGCTCAGTTTAGATTTTAGGTGGGGTTGGGGTAAAGGTTCAAAGGGCTGGCTTACTTAAATTTGGGTTTATTTTGTGTATATATCATGGGCAATGAGAGACAAAGGGGCGGGGGGAACGTAGGATGGCCATAGCAGCATCCTTTTTTTAGAACAAAGTGTCGCAACAGGGAAAATATGGGTAGGAGGTGGGAGAGGGATTTCTCGGAGGGCTACAGGGACTTTCTTTTGAGGATTTATGGTCTTTATAAGCGGCCAGGGGAATGAACGGCTGGCCTTCCCAGGGGGGGGGTGTTGCAGAGGTCGATTGTGTGTGTGTTGGAATTGTGTGAGGAAAGGATGGTTTAGGTGATATCAAGGGGATATTCAATGTAATGTCTGGTGTTATTGTGAACACCGATGATTATAATTTATCTAAGGATTCCTTCATGTTTTGTAAGGATACATAAGCATGTTAGTATATAAGCATATTTTAAACCCGTAATTTACATGTCTACCTATATATGAGCAATGTAACTTGTCATAATAATGAGTTTTCATACCTGTTTTTTAACTAGTGAAAGTTTTTGGTATTGTATATAATGTAAGATCTTGCCTGGGGTGTTTTTGCTTATATATTGTTACCTTTTTTTTCACATTTTCATTATATATGTTCAAGTGAATGAGTTTTTGATCTTGTGTGTAGCCAGGTGAAACTGGTCAGTTTTTTCATTTGGGGGGGGGGGGGTTTGGAGTTTAAGTAATCTCTGCAAAAGCAGGTTTATGTGACACACATGCATATTATTTTAGATGTCTAAATGTTGTCCATTCTCTGTAGGATGTGATGTATAGATTATCCCGACAGTGTAAATAATCTGTCTGCTGGGGGAATAATGTGTAAATTTTTTTTATTATTGTGGTAGGTTTATGTGTGTAGCGTGTTTTTAGGGTGATATAAGATGCTAATTACTAAGGGGCTGTTGGTGGTTATGAGTGGTGACGAAAACACAGTTACTAGGCATGGGGGGGGGGTTGAAGTGTCAGCGGTAGTGTCTTAAACCCACCACCGTGCCGATATTAATTATTCCATAGGGTATACGAGGGGGAGGGTGGTTGTGTTCTATGGTGGATGTGAGCCATCAGGTTCAGACATTCCTTGTATTATAGTTCAGCCGTTTAGCTGGGTGGATTGTGTTTTATATATATATATATAAAATTATATAATATATATATATATATAATAAAATATATATATAATTTATTTATTATATATATATATATATATATATATATAATATATTGTCATTAAGTTTTTAATGCTTTACAAATGTGTATGATAGAGATTTGTCACTGTGTATCTAAGGTGAAAAGGCACGTTTTCATGGGGGGGGGAGTGTAAAACTTTACTGGGTGGGTGTATGTGTTGTTTTAAATATATATTTATATATATATATATATTTATATATAATTTTATAAATAAATATTTATATTTTAATGTATGACCACCTTTCATGTGAAAGGCCAGTAGTACAAGCGGTGTTTGTTTGGGGCAGCAGGGCCAGTTCTGTCATTATATATACCCCTCGGGAAGGTTCTTGATGTGGGGAGGGGCTCTTGATTTGGAATTGATCGTGCTCCAGTCCCCCCATTTAAACCTGAATGCCTTCCACATCCTCCCCCCCTGCGCTGTATAACCTCGGTTTAGCGTTCCCCCTTGATTATAATAATAATAATGTCTTATATATGTGCTTCTTCATATGTGTAGTACAGTTGATTATTGTTCACTGCTGTATCCTTGTTTACTTTTTGATTTGTACCCATAAATTTTTGTACCTGAGTTTTAAATAAAATATAAAAAAAAATAAAAATTCTGTTGAGTAGCTCCAACAGGTTTGGGTTAAGTGATAGGATGAGGGAGCAGGAGGGGGGGGGGTGTACCCACACGGAGTTGTAAGTGTGGTGTGTAATATTAGCTGTAGGGAGGATTGTGTTAATTTATAGACTTAAATGAGTTTTACATATTATATTTTTGTAATGTCATGTTCTAAATAAAATATAAAAAAAAAAAAACTGAGCAAGAAGCTTTAGCAATAGTATGGTCTTTAAAGCACTTCCGAGACATTATTTATCAGTACTCTGTTCATGTTTTGACAGACCATGCTCCACTGATACCTTTGTTCCAGAACAAACAGCCTACTGGAAGGTTAGCCAGATGGACCTTGACTATCCAAGAGTTCAATCCCACCTTTGAACACTTACCTGGCAAGTCAAATGTAGTCGCAGATGCCTTATCGCGACATGTTAGTATAGTAAAATGCAACCCCCCATTTTGTGCTGAGGAGTAAAGAATGCTCAACGAACAGATCCCATGTGGTCTGGTGTGATTCGATTCCCGCTCCAGGAAGATCTTATTCGACTGTGAAGCCACCAGCACCCCTCAGTGACTTTTTCATGAAACCAAGAATTACTGTATCGAACAGCCGAGTTTGGGGACTCCTGGCAGAAAAAGAGTTTTCCAGTTAGTAATTCCACAGTCACTAGTGAATGTAGCCTTACAGCTAGTTCACGATTGTAAACCCGGTGTTGTGCACCCTGGTTTTGGATCGTTCAGTAAAACAAGCCAGATTGAAATACTTTTGGCCTCGTATGGCAACTGATATTTCTGAGTATGTTAAGAAATGTAGTGTCTGCATGCAACATAAAGGTAATGCTAATGGTCCTAATCCAATCCAAGTTATCCAACTACTAGCGAACCATGGGAAAAAAGTTGCGCTAGATTTGTTAACTTTTTTCCAATGTTAACTCCAGGGCAACAAACATCTATGTGTTATGGTAGATCATATCACCAGATATTGTGAGTTAGTTCCTATCGCAGATAAGACTGCCGAGACAGTAGCTAAAGCGTTTAAAGAACGCATTATCTGCAGCATACCACCCCAAAGTCCCTAGTAACTGATAATGGAGGTGAATTCTGTAATGAGATTTTTGAAAATTTGTGCACCTTGTACAAGATTTTCTAAATCCACCATTGTTCCTCATCATCCTGCCAGCAATGGGGTTTGCGGAACGAACCCAAAAAGAAAGTACTTGATGTCTTGAGAGCCACTATCAATCCCAACAGTGAAACTTTGGGGTGAAGTTATACCTGACGTGCATGGCTATAAATTTCTGCTTACAATGTTTCTATAGGTGACACTCCACATTATGGGATTGTATGGGGTAGATTTAAAAATTTGCCTTATGAGTTGCTATATTCTAATCCGAAACCAAATTACAACCCTGATGATTTCATAGCAACTCGTACCAGCTTAGCTCAAAGTGTTTTTAGAAGAATCCGTGAAACACTTCATAAATCAACAGCAGAATTTACAAGAGTCCCCTAACACTCGAGCAAAGCCATCCGAAATCAAAGTTTGGTTCGAGATTTATGCTGACTAACTTTAACAAAACGTCCTTTCAATGCCTAAGCTTGATCAAAAGTTTGTTGGTCCTTATCGAGTAGTTGAACATATCACTGGTAATAAGTATAAGGTTTGAGAAAATTGTACTGGTCAGTATAAAGAATCAAAATTTGGATCCCTATGAAGTTAGTATGTGTTGATAATGATGTTCCAACCAGACTAATGTGGGCAGACTCTGACAAAACCTCCTGATTAGTAGTACCAGTTCCTAGTAACCAGTTACCAGTAACCAGTGTACCAGTAGATGACTCACTACCTCTGACAATCCTCCTGATCTTGTACTCTCTACCTCTGATACTCAGTCAGACGATCAACCTGAATGTCGTTATTCCCTATGTACACGAAGGTATTGAGAAATCCTCAAGTATCATTTGTAACTACCAATTCAGATTTGCCTCAAGTACAGCATGAGTTAGCCAGTGCAACAGAGTTTGATCCTCCCAGAGATGACACCCATTCTGCATATATCAATCTCACCCTAGCAGAGTTGCGGTTAAATGTAAATAACCGTAAAAGATGAATAATTACAGTATCAACTTTTCAGTATTCAAGAATTTTTTTTTTTTTTTTGTTCACGTTCTCTTCGAATTCTGAGAGTTAACAGTCTAGATTTGAAATGCACCGAATCTGCCTTTCTGTTAAACACTTCTTTCTTTGTATATATTCCTTCCTCAGAATCCGTAGATCACATGAATACAGATCGATCGATCAAATTTTTTTTTTTATCACTTCTATTGTGTAATCCCAATGTTGAGTTTTTTATTCGATGAGTTGTGCTATATTATCCCTTGTTTTGCATTACATTTTTATTACTTTTTCATTTTGAAAGTTTCCATTCCAATATTTACTTAGTATGTTAAAGTTAATTTTGTTGTGTACTTTGACTTGTATGAATCCCCCAAGCCTACACCTCCGTTCTAGTTTGTATTAGTTGATGTCGGACGACTTCGTTGCGTCCCCGGCTTCAGCAGTATACTATTTCCCTAGTAACCAGTTACCAGAAACCCGTGTACCTAGATGACTCACTCCCAACCCTTTGTGTGAACATTGACTGTTTCTTTGTGCTGACCAAGCAGGATTTAAAAACACCCCCCCCGTATGTGGTCAGTCGAACATAGGCAGCAGAGAGAGGCAGGTCGGCTTTTGGGCATCCCCATATTTCCCTTTAATTATACTATACCAGCCATGATTTTTTCTTCCCCCACCACTATCGAAAACCCATTGACATTATGAGCTGGAAGGTGTGGAAGCTTTTTTGGACGTTTTGTAGTGAAAAGTGAAGATGGGGCAGTTTGGGTCTCGGCTAAAGCACTTCTAAAAAAAATTAGAAGAATACAAATTTTCGGTTTTTTACCCAATGTGATTTTGGGGCAAGCCGAAAAAAATACCTTGGCTTCAGTATCGGGCCAAGGAACATGCCCCTTTTAAATTTAAAGTCAAACCTTTTTCAAATTCCCTTACCTCGGGACAGAAAGGGTACAAATTTTCAGGAGGGCCCGGGTACTCCCGCCGGTTCGCCCCAATTTCTCCAGGGGGCAGCTTCCCTTTTGAAAATTAACCAGTTAAAAAGTTAAAATTTGCGGGCCTCAGAATGTTCAGGCTTTTAGCAAATTAAAACGTTTACTTGATCGTCCCCCAGTTTACAAAGTCCAAATTTTGATGTCCCCTTTTTTTGCAGGTAGAGCCAGTAGTATGCTGGGGAGCAGTTTTGTTAAAACTTCATCCCCTCTAATTTTTTCATCCTATTTGCTATTTTTTCTGCTAAATTAAAGTCCCCCCTTTAAAAATTTGCAAGGGTTTAGGAAAAAAAGCGTTAGCTTTGGGTTTTATTTTTTAGAGCATTTGAAGTTTACTGGGCAACCCCCCAAAAAAATCAAGTCAATTAGACCATCCCCCTTTTTGCCCTTTTTTTAAATATTTTGAAGTCAAGAATAGCCGGGTCAGAGGGGTTTTCGAATTAAACCCCTTTTCAGTAAGTTTTAAACCCACAATTTGGCCAGGAAAAGTTTTGCTGACGCTCGTCCCCCCTTAAAGGGATAAGTCGATTTCCCTTTTTTTTTTTTTTTTTTTCAAAAAATTTAAATATTGGTTTTGTTTTTAATTTTTTATTTTGCCATCAAAGTAAGAAGATGCTGTAAAAAAAAAATAGGATCCTTATGGAATTGGACCCCGGATGTCAGTCTGGCAGAAGCTGAGAATACACCTGTTTTTGGCCATGTCCCCTGTTGTTTTCCCCATGACGTCCCATTTGACGTCCCCGGGGGTCAATAGGGGGGTTTTTACCTCAAAAGGATGGAGCAAATTTTAAAAATTCGTTCCTGACTCTGCTCTGGTGACCCTAAAAAAAATTTTTTTTTCTCTGAAGGACGTTGTTTTTTGCAATTGCCTGGATAGTAGTATAGAATGGAGGTTTTGGTGCCTGGTATGAGTGAAGTCATTGGTGCGCCAGTCTCGTAGGGGGAGTGTTCGCCCTTGTGCATTTTTTAGGAGGGTCAATTGATTTAGTGTGAAAATTACGGCTTTTACTTATTTTTATTTTACGGTACTTTAGGTCAGCAAAAATAAAGACCCCTAGTTTTATAATATTACGGGCCCATAATTTTGATTTTTTGTAGGATGTTTTTGTGTTTATTGTTGAATTGTTTTTGGTCGTTTATGTTTTCACAAACTCCTCATTCCGGGGTGACGTCAAGCTGGGGGTTTTTTATCATGGCAGTTTTTCTTCCTCCGGTAGAAAAACCAAAACCCACGGAGCTCCCTTATTTCTTTTTGCAAGCCTAGGAGAACCCTTTGAACCGGGGATTCCTAGGTTCAACCCAAAGGGTTTGTTGGATTACTTAAATTCCGGGAATACTTGCGGGGGTCTGGCAGTCAGCCATTAAGTGAAGCAATCCCCCACGTCTGAGTTCCCCAAACTAAAAAATTTGGGTGATAGTCTCTAATCAGTTCTAGCTTTTAGCGTTATGATTGTGAGAGTGGTAAAGCCCCCTTTATGATTCTTTGATTTTGACTTTGATTATGTAATTACAGGATTGTGTAATAAAATTTTAAAAGGAAAGGTTACCAAAAATTATCAGTTTTTAAATTACTAATGAATAAGCTTAGCTTTATGAAAAAACCAGATAAGCATTAAGAACTTTTTTCCCTTATATTTATATGTGTTTTTAAAAAGAGTAAAAAGCCCAAAGGGGTTCTTCCCTGTTTTTTAAAAGGGGCTCCTCTCTGAAAAAAAGGCTCAAAACGTAAGACTCGTTTTTCTATTTGTTAGGAAAGTTGCAGATCCATCTACAACTTTTCCTGTTATTTTTTTATCCACATTTTGTGCAGTTTACCAAGGGTTTCATTTTTTAAGGTTTTTCGAAAAAGTTGTAAATATAATTGGCATTAGTTTATCCTCTACGCATCCGGCCCTTTTTTCAAAAGGGTCCAGTAGCTGTACGGTGGGAGCGACCTGTTCTAAATCCGTTTTCCCCGGGTTGTGAAATTGGGGTATCTGGGGGTTGGCGATTTTATTTTTTAAAAACCCCTTTTCAAAGATTTTTGTGATAGGGGATGTTAGGCACGGTCTGTATTTCTTTGAATTGTTTTACTGCACCTTTGAAAATTGAGGCTAGGTCTGTGTTTTTGTGATGTTCGATGCCCCCTTGTGCCATGCTTCCCCCTAGAATGCTGATGGCACTGACAGGGGTTCTTGCAGTTCTGATAAACACGGAGTTCCTGAGCGGGGGCTGGGAAGAGTGCTGGGCAGTCATGTATTTCCTTTCAAGTTTTGTGATAAACAAAGTTTTTTGAATGCCCGTTTTCGGGGGTCTCGGCCCCATTTAGATTGTCCCCCCTAATCTGGAAGGGAAAACTGAGCCGTAATGGGACTTTAGCATCTCAATCATTTCTTTGCTGTCATCTATGTAGGTCCCATCTCGTCGAGGCCCATGAAATTTAAATTTTTCGGGCCCGTTTGTTAATTTTGCAGGCACGTAGTTAACTTTGCAGGCTCTGTAGTTAACTTTGCAGGACCTTTTTGTTAATTTTGCAAGACCCTGTAGTTAACTTTGCAGGACCCTGTAGTTAACTTTGCAGGACCCTGTAGTTAACTTTGCAGGATGCTGTAGTAAATTTGCGGGGACCCTGCGTTAACTTTTCAGGAAGCTGTGTTAACTTTGAAAAGGACCCTGATTTAATTTTGCAGGACCCGAGTTAACTTTGCAGGAGACAGCAACGACAAACACAGACGATCGTACAGTATAATTACTCAAGAAATAAAGTCAGTTGATCAAATGAAATTGACCCACAGTAACTCCCAAATTTTACCGCCTATATTTTTGTTTTCATAACAACAGAGCTTTCAAATGAGTTGATGAGGTAACAGCTTTGTCTGTAAATAAGTTGGAACCTTAAAATGACATTGTAAAACCCTTGTGGAAAGAGAAAGAGAACAGTAAAAAAGGGGAAGGGGAGAGAGAGAGAGTGGGGAGAGAAGGAGAGAGAGGGACTAAAAACTCTGGGGATTCCAGAGAAATGAATGAGAAAAGGTAGCTATAGCGGGTGGACGATTGAACTTAGATGGGGGTTAATTTTTAGTTGTTTATGGGTGTGGTGTGCTGTTGATGGCTTTTGGGGGTGCTTGTTTTTGGTGGGGTGTGCTTGTTGATGCCGGGGTGTGTTGTAAAGGGGTGGGGGGTGCTTGTTGATGGCGGGGTTTACTTGTTAATGGTGGGGTGGCTTCTTTGGGGCTGGGGTGGGGTTGTTGTGGCTGTGGGTGCTTGTTGTGGCTGGGGTGGCTTGTTGATGGCTGGGTGTGTTTTGTGGCTGGGGGTGTTCTTGTGACGGGGGGGCTTGTTGATGACTGGGGTGTGCTTGTTGATGGCTGGGGTGTGCTTGTTGATGGCTGGGGTGTGCTTGTTGATGGCTGGGTGTGCTTGTTGATGGCTGGGGTGTGCTTGTTGATGGCTGGGGTGTGCTTGTTGGGCTGGGTGTGCTTGTTGTGGTGGGTGTGCTTTTTGATAATGGGGTGTGCTTGGGGATGGCTGGGGTGGTTTGTCATGGCTGGGGGGTGCTTGTCGATGGCTGGGTGTGCTTGTTAGGCTGGGTTGTTGTTGAGGCTGGGGTGCTTGAAAGGGGGTTTGGCTTGTTGATGGCTGGGGGGGTGTTGTTATGGGTGGGGGGGGGCTTTTGATGGCTGGGGGGTTGTTTGCTTGTGTTTTTGATGGTGGGGGGTGCTTTTTTGATGCTGTGTGTCTTGTTTGGGGTGGGGTGTGTTGATGGGGGGTGTGTGTTGATGGTGGGTGTGTTTTTTGGGTGGTGGGTGTTTTTTATGCTGGTGTGCTTGTTGAGGGTGGGGTGTGCTTGTTTTATGGCGGGGGGGGGCTTGTTTATCTTTTGGGGGTGCTTTTTGATGGCTGGGGTGTGTTTTTGATGCTTGTTGCTTGTTGATGGCTGGGGTGCTTTTTATGACTTTGGCTTTTGATGTGGGTGTGTTGTTGAGGCTTGGGTGTGCTTGTTGATGTGGGTGGCTTGTTGAGGTGGGGTTGCTTGGATGACTGTGGTGGCTTTTTTATGACTGTGGGTGCTTTTGATGATGGGTGTGCTTGTTATGCTGTGGGTGCTTGTTGATGCAGGTGTGCTTTTTGGGGTGTGGTGTTTGTGATGGCGGGGGTTTGTTTATGACTTTTGTGCTTTGTTAGGCGGGGGGTGTTGGTGATGCTGTGTTTTGCTTTTTGGGCCGGGGGGGTGCTTTTTGTGGCGGGGTGTGCTTGTTGATGCGTGGTGTTTGTGATGGTGGGGGTGCTTGTTTTGACTGTGGGGTGCTTTTTATGAGTGGTTTTGCTTGTTGATGACTTGGGGTCTTGTTTTGACTGTGCTGGCTTTTTGTGACTGTGGGTGCTTGTTGATGGCTGTGGGGTGCTTGTTGATGGCGTGGGGGTCTTGTGATGGGTTGGGTCTTTTTGATGGTGGGGTGTGCTTGTTTATGGCTGGGGGGGTGCCTTTTTTTTTGGCTTGGTGTGCTTGTTATGGGTGTGGGGTGCTTGTTTAAAGGGGGGGGGTGCTTGTTGATGGTGGGGTGGTTTTTTGAGGCTGTGGTGCTTGTTGAGGCTGGGGGGTCTTGTTGATAGCTGGGGTGTCTTGTTGATGGCTGTGGTGTGCTTTTGATGGTGTGGGTGGCTTGTTTAAAGGCTTGGGGTTTTTTGTTGAGGCGAGGTGTGCTTGTTGATGGGTGGGGGTTTTTTGTGATGGGGGGGGGCTTGGAGGTGGGGGTGTTGTTAAGGTGTGGTGTCTTGTTGATGGTGGGGGTGCTTGTTTATGACTGTGGGGCTTGTTGAGGCTGGGGTGTGCTTGTTGATGGCTGGGGGTGCTTGTTGATTGTGGGGTGTGCTGTTTAAAGGCGTGGTGTGCTTGTTTTGGGTGGGGGGTGCTTGTTGATGCTGGTTGGGTTTTTGATGGCTGGGGGTGGTTGTTAATGGCTGGGTGTGCTTTTGATGATTTTGGGGTTTTTTGATGGCTGGGGTGTGCTTGTTGGTGGTGGGGGGTTTCTTTTTAAGGGGTGGGGTGTGCTTTTGATGACGTGGTGTCTTGTTAATGGGGTGGGGGTGCTTTTTTAAAGGTGGGGTGTGCTTTTTGATGTGGGGTGTTTGTTTGGGTTTTTGGTTGTGCTTGTGTATTGTGGTTTTGTTGATGGCTGGGGTGCTTGTTGGTGGGTGGGGTGTGCATGTTTGCTGGGGGGTGCTTGTTTTATGACTGTGGTGGTTTTTGAGGTGGGTGTGCTTGTTGTGGCTGGGGGTGTTTTTGTGCTGGGGTCTTTTGATTTGGGTGGGGGGTTTCTTGTTGATGCTGGGGGTGCTTTTTGAGGCTGGGGTTGGTTGGGGGATGGGGTGGGTTGCTTGTTGATGGCTGGGTGTGCTTTTGATGGTGGTGTGTTGTTGAGGTGGGGTGTGCTGTTTATGGCGGGGTGGTTGTTGATGGCTGGGTGTGCTTTTTGATGGTTTTGGGGGTCTTGTTTTGGTGGGGTGTGCGTTATGGTGGGGGTGCTGTTGATGGGTGTGGTGTTTGTTGATGGCGGGGGTGGCTTTTTTGGGTGTTGCTTGTTTTATGGCTGGGGTGTGTTTGATGGCTGGGGTGTGCTTGTTGTGGTGGGGTGTGCTTGTTGAGTGGGGGTGCTTTTTGTTTTGGGTGGGGTGTGCTTGTTTATGGCTGGGGTGTGCTTGTTAAAGGCTGGTGTGCTTGTTATGGGTTGTGCTTGTTGATGGCTGGGGTGTCTTGTTGATGGCTGGGTGTGCTTGTTGAGGTGGGGTGCTTTTTATGGCGGGGTGTGTTGTTGATGGCTGGATGTGCTTGTTGTGGTGGGTGTGCTTGTATGCTGGGTGGTTGTTATGGCTGGGGTTTCTTGTTGATGGTGGGGTGGGCTTGTTTATAGTTTTGGGGGGGCTTTTTTGGCGTGGGGCTTGGATGGCTGGGGGTTGCTTGTTGATGCTGGGGGTGCTTGTGAGGTGGGTTTTGGGTTGTTTTGGGTTGTGTCTGTTTTGACTGGGGGTGCTTGTGATGCTGGGGGGTGCTTGAAAAGGGGGTGGGTTGCTTTTTATGGCGGGGGTGCTTGTTGATGCTTGGGGGGGCTTTTTTATGGCTGGGTGGCTTGGTGTCTGGGGGTTTGTTGAGGCGGGTGTCTTTTGCTGGGGGGGCTTGTTGAGCTGTGGGTTTTTGGGGACTGGGTGTCTTGTTTTGGCTGGGGTTTGGCTTGTTGATGACTGGGGGGGCTTGTGATGGGGGGTGGCTTGTGATGGGTTTGGGGGGGCTTGTTGATGGCTGGGTGTGCTTGTTGATGGCTGGGGGGGTGCTTTTTTGATACGGGGTGGGTTGGGGTGGCTGGGTGTGCTTGTTGATGACGGGGTGTGTTGTTTTGTGGGGGTGTCTTGTTGATGGTTTTGGGGGTGTTGTTGTGGCGGGGTTTTGGGTTGTTGATGGGGGGTGCTTTTGAATGGGTTGGGGTGCTTGTTGATGGCTGGGGGGCTTGTTGAGGTGGGGTGTGCTTGTTAGCTGGGGGGTGCTTTTGTCTGGGGGTGTGCTTGTTATGGCTGGGGTGTGTTGTTTTTGGCTGGGGTGTGCTTGTTGATGGGGGGTGTGCTTGTTATGGCTGGGGTGTTGGGTGGGTTTTTGGGGGGTGTGCTTTTTGATGAGGGGTTTTGGGTTGGACTGGGTGTGCTGTTATGGCTGGGGGGCTTTTTTGGTGGGTTGTTGTTGAGTGGTGTGCTTGGGTGGGGGGTGTGCTTGTTGTGGTGGGGTGTGCTTTTTTGATGGCGGGGTTTGCTTGTTAAAGCTTTGGGTGTGCTTGTTGAGGCTGGGGTTGTCTTTTAGATGTGGTGTGTTGTTGATGGTGGGGGTGCTGTTGGGCTGGGGTTGTTTTTTGATGCTGGGGTGTGTTGTTTATGGCTGTGGTGGCTTTTTTTGAGGCTGGGGGGTTTCTTTTGATGACTGGGGTGTGCTTTTTGAGGGGGGTGTGCTTTTTATGATTTTGGGGTTGTTTATGGCTGGGGGTTTGTTGTGGCTGGGGGGTGCTTTTATGTGGGGTGTGCTTTTTGATGACTGGGGGGGCTTTTATGGGGGGTGTGCTTTTAATGGTGGGGGGTTGCTTTTGATGGTGGGGGGTTTGTTTATGGCTGGGTGTGCTTTTTTTGATGATGGGGGTGTGCTTGTTGTGACGGGGGGGTGCTTTTGATGGTGGGGTGTGTTGTTGATGGTGGGGTGGCTTGTTGATGGTGGGTGGCTTGTTTATGGCTTGGGGGTGCTTGTGGGTGTGGGGTGGTTTTTGAGGCTGGGGTGTGCTTTTTTTTTTTTTGATGGCTGGGGTGCTTTTGATGGCTGGGGTGTGCTTGTTGATGGCTGGGGTGTGCTTTTATGCTGTGGGGTGTTTTTTTTATGTGGGGGGTGCTTTTTGAACTGGGGGGCTTGTGATGGCTGGGGTGGCTTTTTGATGCTGTGTGGCTTGTATGGCTGGGGTGGCTTGTTGATGGGGGTTGTTGTTAAGGCCCGGGTGGCTTTTTGAAAGCTGGGGGGTTTTCTTGTTGATGGCTGGGGTGTGCTTGTTGTGCTGGGTTTTTGTTGTTTATGGCTGGGGGTGCTTGTTATGGGGTGGGGTGTGCTTTTTTATGGCTGGGGGTGTGCTTTTTTTGATGCTGTGGGCTTGTTGATTGCGGGGTGTCTTGTTGATGGGGGGGTGTGCTTGTTTATGTGGGGTGTGCTTTTTATGGTGGGGGTGCTTGTTGATGGCTGGGGGGTGCTTTTGTTGGGGGGGTGTGCTTGTTTATGCTGGGTGTGCTTGTTGTGCGGGGTTGTTGTTGATGCTGGGTGGCTTGTTGAAGGGTGGGGGTGTTGTTGATGGCTGGGGTGTGCTTGTAATAATTATGAAGATTTTGGTTGTTGCTTGTAATGTAGTTTATTGGTGATGAATGTTGTGGTTGAAATACTGGTGGAGGCTGTGGTTGTTAGTACTGGTAGTGTAGTTGGAATGGCTCTGAAGTTATGGTTATTGGTGATTGTAAGTTTGATTGGGTTTGTGGTTGCAATGGTTGAAGAGGTTATGGTTGTTGTTGGTTGAAGTTGTAATGGTGATGAACGTTGTTTTTGGTGGTTGTGCTGCAGTTATAATGGTAATAGGGATGTGGTTGTTGGTGGTTGTAATACTTAGGAAGGTTGTAGTTGTTGGTAATTGTAAGTTTGATGTAGGTTGTGCTTGTCGGTGATTATAATGGCGACGGAGGTTGTGGTAGTATGGTTGTAATGGTTGATGTTATGTTTATTGGTGGTTGTAATTGTGATGGAGGACGTAGTTGTTGGTGTTTGCAATGATAGAGGTTGTAGTTAGTTACCAGTTGTCAAAGGTGCTTGTAGCTAGACAAATGGCCTGTTGTGTAGTGTGGTTGTATGTTGATTGTAATGGTGATGGAGGCTGTGGTTGCTGGTTGTTATAATGTGGATGTAACGGTGATAAGAACATTAGAAAATGAGAAAGGAGGAACAATGCAGCAGGCCTACTGGCTCATACTGGGCAAGTTCATCTGAAACGAAACCCACTAACAAAAATATTAGCACAACCTATTATCAATGTTATCCAATGTTTTAGCTTCAATAAGCCTACTAGACAAACTGTTCCACTCATCAATTACTCTATTTCCAAACCAATACTTTCCTATAGCCTTTCTAAATATAAATCCAATATGAATCCAATATTTCGGGTTCTTTCTTGGAGGGATATCCTCAGGACCTTACTTGTTACTGCCCATCATCCGCTTATACTCTTCAGTCATGTCTCCCCTAATTTTTCGTCCTACGTCGTCTTCGTCGGCTTGCATACCACCAACAGCAACAACCTGGTGAGGCCTGTTCACAGACCTAGTCGCGGCGGCGTTGACCCCCGAAACCCTCTCCAGGCATACTCCAGTTATGTAATTTAGCGATCTCAATCTTTCTTCATAGGGAAGATTTCTGTTGTATGAAGACCAGAAATGAGCTGCATAATCTAAGTGAGACCTTACTAGTGATGTGTAGAGCTGTAGTGTAACTTCTGGACTCCAGTTGCTTATAGTTCTGAATGTAAATCCCAGTAATCTGTTTGTATTATTACGTATGCTTAGACACTCCTGTCTTGGTTTCAGGTTGCTGCCTACCAGAACTCCCAAGTCCTTTTCACAATCTGTATGGCCAAGGGCCAAGTTCTACATTATTTAGTTTATAAATGCTGGGGTTATGTACATTTCCGAGCTTCAGTGCTTTGTATTTATCTGCATTGAACTGCATCTGTCACTTTTCTAACCACGACATGAGTTTGTCCAAATCTTCCTGAAGCTCAATGGCATCTTCCTCTGAATCAGCTATCCACCCAATCTTCGTGTCATCAGCGAATTTGCTCATATCACTAGTTATTCCCTTGCCAAGGTAATTATTGTGTATTATGAATAACAATGGGCCTAAAACTGATCCCTGTGGAACGCCACTTGTTACAGATCCCCACTCAGCTTTTGTCCCATTTATGCACACTCTCTATTTCCTCTTGGTGAGCCATGCCTTGAGCCATGACAGGACTTTTTCCCCAGTACCCTGGGCTGCCACTGTCTTAAACAGTCTTTCGTGGGGGTACCCTATCAAAAGCTTTACTAAACTCTAAATAAATAATATCGAATTCTTTATCACGATCTACTGCCTCAAATGTTTACTGAAGAAAATCAGTACATTACTTAGGCACGAACGGCCCGTCGTGAATCCATGCTAATTATCATTTACCTAATTATGCTCCATCATCTTAGCCCTCCACGTTTCTGGGCTCCGATGTGGCTCCAGGTTTTCCCAATCAACTTTTTTGTGACTGAAGTCACCCACGGTTAGTAGCCTTGCCCTGTCCACATGGGCCCTTTGGCTACTTCAGACAGTGTGTCATCCATTGCTCTGTTACTCTCATCATATTCTTGCCTTGGCCACCTGCTATTCTGTGGTCGGTTATGCATCACTGCAGTCACCGCCTCGGGACCTCCAGTCTGAAGTGTTACTACTATGTAGTCCCTCGCTTCTCCTCTGTCTTCTTTCTCTCCAGTTCCTCAAAATTCGAATGGTTTTTGACGAGCAGTGCCCCTCCTTCAGCCCCTATGTTTCCTGTCTCTCCTCAGGACCTGATAACCAGTTGGAAAGCTGGCATCTGTTATTATTCCTGCGAGCTTGGTTTCTGTGAGTGCTGTGAAGTCTGGTGATGACTCTGTGATTCTTTCATGCCAATCCTCAGACTTGTTCGTTATTCCATCAGCACTGGTGTATCATACCTTCAGTTCCCTCTCTGACACTGTATTCTGGGGTGGGGGGAGCTGGGGGAGGGGGGACTGGGAGGGTGATATGGGATTCTAAAGCATAGTGTGGGGTGGAGGCTGTGGTGTGGAGTGTGATTTGTACTGGGATAGTATGTTTGGCTGCAGGGTTCTGAGGGTGGTTCTATGGGTGATTGCGCTTGTTGCTCTGCTCTACTCTGGATGTCCGCTACTGACTCTAGCCTTGTCTCTCTTTCTTCCCCCTTTCGTCTCTCCGTCCTCTCAGCTGCTGTAACTCTGTTCTCGTTCTGTCGCTGTCTAGGAACACCCTCCGGCATTTCATTGATTCCTTTAGCTGGACTTTCTTCTGCAGGCTCCTGTTCCTCACCGTTTCTGTCCTAAGAATCAGTTTGATTGGCCCATTTCTTCCCTGCGAGTACCTCCCAGTCTCGGAAAATTTATTAGTTCATTCATGTCCTCTCCCGTTTGTTCGATGATATTTTCAATCTCTTGTGTGTGTGGTGTGTGTGTGTGTGTGTGTGTGTGTGTGTGTGTGTGTGTGTGTACTCGCCTAATTGTGGTTGCAGGGGTCGATACTCAGTTCCTGGAACTACCTCTTCACTGATCGCTACTAGGTCCTGTCTCTCTCTCTATGCCTCCTGGAATTTGTCATACCTCGTCTTAAAACTATGTATGGTTCCTGCCTCCACTACATCGCTTGTTAGGCTATTCCACTTCCTGATGACTCTGTGACTGAAGAAATACTTCCTAACATCCCTTTGACCCGTCTGAGTCTTCAGCTTCCAATTGTGACCCCTTGTTTCTGTGTCCCCTCTCTGGGACATCCTGTCTCTGTCCACCTTGTCTATTCCACGCAGTATTTTGTATGTTGTTATCAAGTCCGCCCTGACCCTCCTATCCTCCAGTGTCGTCAGTCCGATTTCCCTCAACCTTTCTTCGTAGGACATTCCCCTGAGCTCCAGAACTGGCCTTGTTGCAAACCTTTGCACTTTCTCTAATTTCTTGACGTGCTTGACCAGGTGTGGGTTCCAAACTGGTATTGCATACTCCAGTATGGGCCTGACGTACACAGTGTACAGTGTCTTGATTCCTTACTAAGGTATCGGACCGCTATTCTCAGGTTTGCCAGGCGCCCATATGCTGCAGCAGTTATCTGGTTGATGTGTGCCTCTGGAGACGTGCTCGGTGTTATGTTCACCCCAAGATCTTTCTCCTTGAATGAGGTTTGCAGCCTTTATCCACCTAAATAACAAAAAAGGCACAATACCATGACTGGAACGATGCACAAATAACGCGCACATAAAAGAAAGAAGCTTACGACGACGTTTCGGTCCGACTTGGACGATTGACATAGTCAATGGTCCAAGTCGGTCCTAGCCTATACTCTGCGGTCTTCTTTGCTCTTCCCCAATCTTCATGACTTTGCATTTGGCAGGGTTGAATTCGATAAGCCAGTTGCTGGACCAGGTGTCCAGCCAGTCCAGGTCTCTTTGTAGTCCAGCCTGATCCTCATCCGATTTAATATTTCTCATTAACTTCACATCACCTGCAAACAGGGACACATCAGAGTCTATCCCTTCCATCATGTCATTCACATATCAAAAATAGCATTGGTCCTGGGACCCTGCTCATCACGGGTGCCCACTGTGATACCTCATCACGTACCATGACTCGTTGTTGCCTCCCAGCCAGGTGTTCTCTGATCCATTGCAGTGCCCTTTCTGTTATACGTGCTTGATCCTCCAGCTTCTGCACTAATCTCTTGTGAGGAACTGTGCCGAAGGCCTTCCTGCAGTCCAGGAAAATGCAATCAACCCACCCTTCTCTCTCGTTTCTTACTTCTGTTACCTTGTCATAAAACTCCAGAAGGTTTGTGACACAGGATTTGCCTTCCATGAATCCGTGCTGGTTGTCGTTTATAATTTTGTTCCGTTCCAGGTGCTCCACCACTCTCCTCCTGATAATCTTCTCCATGAATTTGCATACTATAAACGTCAGAGACACTGGTCTGTAGTTTAGTGCCTCGTTTCTGTCTCCTTTCTTAAAAATGGGGACTTCATTTGCCGTTTTTCATACCTCAGGTAGTTGCCCAGTTTCAAGGGATGTGTGTGTACTCACCTAGTTGAGGTTGCGGGGGTCGAGTCCGAGCTCCTGGCCCCGGGTGTGTGTGTGTGTGTGTGTGTGTGTGTGTGTGTGTGTGTGTGTGTGTGTGTGTGCGTGCGTGCATGTGTGTGTGTGTACTCACCTAGTTGTGGTTGCAGGGGTTGACTCACAGCTCCTTGCCCAGCCTCTTTGCTGGCCACTACTAGGTCACTCTTCCCGCTTAATGAGCTTTATCATACCTCTTCTTAAAGTTATGTATGGATCCTGCCTCCACTACATCACATCCCAGACTATTCCACTTCCCGACAATTCTGTAACTAAAGAAATACTTCCTAAAATCCCTGTGATTCGTCTGAGTCTTCAACTACCAACTGTGACCCCTTGTTGCTGTGTCCCATCTCAAGAACATCCTGTCCCTCTTCACACTGTCGATTCCTCTTAGTGTTATGTATGTCGTCATCATATCTCCCCTATCTCTCCTGTCCTCCAGTGTCGTCAGGTCGATTTCTCTTAACTTCTCCTAGTAGGACACACCCCTCTCGCTCCGGGACCAGTCTAGTTCAAACCTTTGCACTTTCTTTAGTTTCCTTATGTGCTTGACTTGCTGTGGGTTCCAAACTGGTGCTGCATATTCCAACATGGGCCTAACGTACACAGTGTACAGGGTCCTGAACGATTCCTTATTAAGATGTCAGAATGCTGTTCTTAAGTTTGCTAGGTGCCTGTAAGCTGCAGCAGTTATTTGATTGATGTGCACATCAGGAGATGTGCCTGGTGTTATACTCACCCCAAGGTCCTATCCCTTGAGTGAGGTTTGTAGTCTCTGGCCTCCTAGACTGTACTCCGTCTGCGGTCTTCTTTCCCCTACCCCAATCTTCATGACTTTGCACTTGGTGCAGCTGAACTCCAGGACCCAATTGGTAGACCAGGCCTGCAGCCTCTCCAGATCCCTTTGTAGTTCTGCCTGGTCCCCGTCCAATTGAATTCTTCTCATCAACTTCACATCAGGTGCCATTTACCGGATACCTCACACAAACATCCCAAATTTCAGTGAGAAATTAAAGTCACTAATAACAAACAGACAAATGAATATGCACAACCTTCTCTTAGCTGGAGACTTCAACATCAACCTTGGCTTACTAGATGATCAGCCTGTAACTGATTTCATCAACAATATGAACAACACACTTCTCATACCAACAATAACTAAACCAACCAGGTTCACTGAGACAAGTGCAACCATAATAGACCAGATATGGACCAATATACTAGCCCCCCTTAAATCAGGGATAATCACAGATAGCACTACAGACCACTACCCTACCTTCCTCCTGACAAACATTAGTAAACCACCACTTGAATACAACAAAGTCTCATTTAGACTCCATGACGAGGCCTCAGTAAGGAAGTTCACAGCTGACCTAGAGACTGTTGACTGGCCTACAGAATTCTCCAAGGCCAATGGTATTGATGACTGGACAGACATTTTTCTTAACAAATTACTTAGACTATACAACAAACATTGTCCTATAAAAACGAAACAGATCACAAACAAACGGCTTGGTTGCCCATGGCTAACCAGCACCATTCTGAAATCCATTGACAAGTAACACCAATATGAAAAGCAATATAGACAGGGCTTAATACACAAAGATATTCTTAAACACTATTCATCAGTTCTCACCAAAGTAATAAAGAAAGCCAAACAACTATACTACTCCAGTAGATTCACAGACACTAGAGGAGATATAAAAAAGACCTGGAAAACACTCTCTCAGATTCTAGGGACCCACAAACTGAAAAAAAACAAGAATATTGTCCTAACTAAACCTAATGAAACACCACTACATCCCAATGACACAGCTAACAAGATAAACGACTTCTTCTCAACCATAGGATATAATCTCGCCAATAAAATCTCACATACCAACGCCCATGCCGGGGACTACCTAGATGGGAATTTCACAAATTCCTTCTATCTTGCACCAACTGAACCCTCGGAAGTCACCGAGATTATAAAGTCACTTAAAAATAACTCAGGGAATCTGTCTCATGTCCCACCATTACTGTACAAGCGAGCGGCCCATATCCTTTCGCATGCTATTTCATTACTTTTTAACAAGTCACTAGAAACTAGCACCTTCCCGAAACTACTCAAGATGGCAAGGGTTACACCAATGCATAAAGGTGGTGACCCTACAGACTTAAACAACTATA
>NC_069455.1:31948745-32018745 GCF_026875155.1 Cherax quadricarinatus | reverse complement strand
AGGTGAACAGGACAATAGGTGTAAGGAAACGTGTCGAAATGTTTCCACCCGCCGGGAATCGAACCCGGGCCCTCCGTGTGTGAAGGGGGAGCTTTAGCCACCAGGCCACCGGCCACCGGGCCACACATGTTGGGGTAGATGTTGTGATTGTAATAGTAATGGGGGTTGTTATGAAGATGATGGGTGTAATAGAGGTGGCTGAGCTTGTGATGATGCTGGATGATTTTGTGATGGTTGGGATTGTGATGGATTGATAATGGTGGAACTTGATGAGATAGAGGATGATGGAGGAGGAAAAGGTGGTGGAAGAGACGGAAGTGGGGACTTTCCTTAAATGTGATCAAACGAATGTGTAGGCCAGAGAGGTGGAGAAGGAAGAGAAGGAGGACCCGAAGTGCCAGGAGGATATGGAAAGAAAACCTAGGATAACCCATGAAAACCTAGGATAACCCATGAAAACCTAGGATAACCCAAGAAAATCAAACTGTGTGGCTTATTTTTCACAGACTGCATTATCCTTGTGTATTTTAACCTTTGTATTTAACTGTGTTTAAGCAAGTTTACCTGCGTATGTTTTATAATAATAATAATAATAATAATAATAATAATAATAATAATAAAAATAATGATGTACGTTATGTACCATTATATTTTACCCTAAGAATGTCAGCATAATGATCAAGAATGACATACCAACATTTGATGTTTTGTAAAATATTCAAACACAGACGAACCCCTTTTATAAGACAGTACAGGAATAACATAAGAAAATGTCACTTAGTCTTGTATTTACTGATAAACGATTACCTTTTTAATACTAATTAGATTAAATAAATGAATAAGTGAAATTAATAAAATGTCAATGAAATATTAAGAAAGATGAGATTTTGAGACCAGTGCCAAGACAGTCATAGATGGCACTCTCTCAGGTATGGCACTCGTTCAGGGTAGAGGCACCCACAGAGGGCGAAGGTAATCATGGTGACTGCAACCTTACAGTGGCTTTCAGTACTACCTAGAGGAGTAGACAGGGATAACAAGGAAACACTACAAGCACTACTGGATAAAGAAATACGTAACAGGAAGGAAATAATGAATTACTGCCCGGGAGGAAGTGTCCGAATGGGCGAGTGTAAGTAAGTAAGTAAGTAAGTAAGTAAGTAAGTTTATTCAGGTATACACAAATACAGTTACATAGAATTATCATACATAGCAGCATATGTGTAGAGTGTGACGTTGAGAGTTCCATGAGTCACTACCTGCACCCTTACTGCTGTTTGTGTATGTAAATGGCATGACAAAAGAAGTCAGGTCAGAGGTGTCCCTGTTCGCAGATATGAGAAACTAATAACGAGAATACAAACTGTGGCAGACCAGGAGAGACTACAAATAGATCTGGACAAGCTGAAAAATTGATCTGACAGTTATCTATTAAAATTTATCCTCAGCAAATGAAAAGGTATGAAAATCGGGAAGAGCAAAGACGACCAAAAACAGAGTACGGGATCCAGAGGACAAAAGCCGCATACCTCCGTGAAAGAGAAAGTCCTTGAGATGAGCATAATTCCAAGCATTTTGCATAAGGCAGATATCAACTGAATAAATGCCACAGCAAATGCAAGGCTGGGAAACATAAGAGTAGCTTTCAGAATCCTGGACAAGGAGGCATTCACGACCCTATAAAAGCATATGATAGGCCAATCATGGAGTACGCAGCGCCAGTATGGAAGCCGCATCAAGTATGAAAAGACACTGGGAAAAGGGGCAAAGGTTAACAACGAAATTAGTCACATAATTAAATAGAATGAGCTTTCAGGAGAAGCTAGAGAAGCTAAACCTAACGACATCAAAAAACAGAAAGTACCGGGGATGATAGGAATTGACAGGGTGGACAAGGCAAATCTGTTGGAGAGGCGCGGCTTAAGTACGCCAGGGTACAACTGGAGGTTAAAAATACACTTGAGTCACAGGGATGTTTGGAAATGTTTCTTAAGTTTTAGAGTGATCAGGAAGTAGAAAGACCTGGATAGCAAGGCATCAGAGGTAGGATACATACTCAGCTTTAAGAATAGGTATGATAGGCCTCAAGGGATCGAGAAAAGCGTCAGCTCATAGACGGCGTCAGAAGCTCAGATTTGACAACAAATAGATGACTGCAGCCATAAATAGTTGGGTGAAACACACGCACACACACACACACACACACACACACACGCACACACACACACACACACACACACACACACACACACACACACACACACACACACACACACACAAACACACACACACACAGACACTCGTTTCAATGGGAATACCCAACTACAAGTAGCGTCTCTTCATTCCTGGGCTTCCCAGAGGATGAAAGGAGGTGCGCGGTTAAGTGCCTCATACATGAAGGCGAATGAGGGAGGGGAGGGAGAAAGAAGTGGTGTGCAGCACTGGTGAGGGAGTAGACGGAAGTTTTGCAGTGAATGAGACCTCGGAAAACTGAATGAGATTACTGACAACTGAATGAGAGAGAGAGACAGGAAGAATATGGGTGTATTTGAGTGTTGTGTGTGTATGTGTGTGTGTGTGAGTGTGTGTGTGTGTGTGTGTGTGTGTGTGTGTGTGTGTGTTGTGTGTGTGTGTGTGTGTGTGTGTGTGTGTGTGAGAGTGTGTGTGTGTGGTGTGTGTGTGTGTGTGTGAGTGTGTGTGTGTGTGTGGTGTGTGTGTGTGTGTGTGTGTGTGTGTGTGAGAGTGTGTTAGTTACCATTTTTGTTAGTTACCATTTTGTCCTAGGCACATGTCGATTAGACACTAGGCCTGTGTATGTGTATTGTGTGTGTGTGTGTGTGTGTGTGTGTGTGTGTGTGTGTGTGTGTGTGTGTGTGTGTGTGTGTGTGTGTGTGTGTGTGTGTGTGTGTGTGTGTGTCTGTGTGTCTGTGTGTCTGTATGTGTGTGTGTGTCTGTGTGTGTGTGGTGTGTGTGTGTGTGTGTGTGTTAGTTAGTTACCATTTTGTCCTAGGCACATGTCGATTAGACACTAGCCTGTTGTATGTGTGTGTGTGTGTGTGTGTGTGTGTGTGTGTGTGTGTGTGTGTGTGTGTGTGTGTGTGTGTGTGTGTGTGTGTCTGTGTGTGTCTGTGTTTTGTGTGTGTCTGTGTGTGTACTCACCTAATTGTGGTTGCAGGGGTCGAGACTCAGCTCCTGGCCCCGCCTCTTCACTGATCGCTACTGGATCCTCTCTCTCTCTGCTTCCTGAGCTTTGTCATACCTCTTCTTAAAACTATGTATGGTTCCTGCCTCCACTACTTCACTTGCTAGGCTATTCCACTTGCTGACAACTCTATGACTGAAGAAATACTTCCAAACGTCCCTGTGACTCGTCTGAGTCTTCAGCTTCCAGTTGTGACCCCTTGTCCCTGTGTCCCCTCTCTGGAACATCCTATCTCTGTCCACCTTGTCTATTCCCTGCAGTATCTTGTATGTCTTTTATCATGTCTCCCCTGACCCTTCTGTCCTCCAGTGTCGTCAGTCCGATTTCCCTTAACCTTTCCTCGTACGACATTCCCTTGAGCTCTGGGACTAGCCTTGTTGCAAACCTTTGTACTTTCTCTAACTTCTTGACGTGCTTGACCAGGTGTGGGTTCCTGACGGGTTTGCTGCATACTCCAGTATGGGCCTAACATACACAGTGTACAGTGTCTTGAACGATTCCTTATTAAGGTATCGGAACGCTATTCTCAGGTTTGCCAGGCGCCCGTATGCTGCGCAGCGGTTATTTGGTTGATGTGTGCCTCCGGTGATGTGCTCGGTGTTATGGTCACCCCAAGTCTTTCTCCCTGAGTGAGGTCTGTAGTCTTTGTCCACCTAGCCTATACTCTGTCTGCGGTCCTTCTTTGCCCCTCCCCAATCTTCATGACTTTGCATTTGGCTGGATTGAATTCGAGAAGCCAGTTACTGGACCACATGTCCAGCCTCTCCAGGTCTCTTTGCAGTCCCTGCCTCATCCTCGTCCGATTTAATTCTTCTCATCAGCTTCACGTCATCTGCGAACAGGGACACTTCAGAGTCTATTCCTTCCATCATGTCGTTCACATATATCAAAAATAGCACTGGTCCTAGAACTGACCCCTGTGGGACCCCGCTCGTAACAGGCGCCCACTGTGATACCTCTTCACGTACCATGACTCGTTGCTGCCTCCCTGTCAGGTATTCCCTTATCCATTGCAGTGCCCTTCCTTTTCCCTTGTGCCTGATCCTCCAGCTTCTGCACTAATCTCTTGTGGGGAACTGTGTCAAAGGCCTTCCTGCAGTCTAGGAAAACGCAATCTACCCAACCCTCTCTCTCGTGTCTTACTTCTGTTACCTTGTCATAAAACTCCAGGAGGTTTGTGATACAAGATTTGCCTTCCATGAACCCATGCTGTGTGTGTGTCTGTGTGTGTGTGTGTGTGTGTGTGTGTGTGTGTGTGTGTGTGTGTGTGTGTGTGTGTGTGTGTGTGTGTGTGTGTGTGTGTGTGTGTGTGTGTGTGTGTCTGTGTGTGTGTGTGTGTGTGTGTGGTGTGTGTGTGTGTGTGTGGGGTGTGTGTGTGTGGTGTGTGTGTGTGTGTGTGTGTGTGTGTGTGTGTGTGTGTGTGTGTGTGTGTGTGTGTGTGTGTGTGTGTCTGTGTGTGTGTGTGTCTGTGTGTGTGTGTGTCTGTGTGTGTGTGTCTGTGTGTGTGTGTGTCTGTGTGTGTGTATCTGTGTGTCTGTGTGTGTGTGTCTGTGGGGTGTGTGTCTGTGTGTGTGTGTCTGTGTGTGTGTGTCTGTGTGTGTGTGTGTCTGTGTGTGTTGTGTGTCTGTGTCTGTGTCAGTTCATCAGCAATGCTACACAAAACTGCCCAGCAGCCCCACATTAACTTGCTCTAAACTCTTTAAATGCATCATGTTACAACTAATAGAATGTAATGAAGTTATACTGTAGCCATTTTTACCCAGTGTAACAGTAAAGTTGGAAATTGCCAGTATATTGTACAGAGCACTATGCTATGATTATGCACTTCCATGCCTACTATGTGTGTGTGTGTGTGTGTGTGTGTGAGTGTGTGTGTGTGTGTGTGTGTGTGTGGTGTGTGTGTGTGTGTGTGTGTGTGTGTGTGTGTGTGTGTGTGTGTGTGTGTGTTCACCAAATTGAAATCGCCTAATTGTGGTTGCAGGGATATATTCATAGCTCTTGGCCCCACCTCTTCACTGGTCGCTACTAGGTCCACTCTTACCTTCTCTATGAGCTTTATCATACCTCTTCTTAAAGTTATGTTTGGATTCTGCCTCCACTACATCATTCTCCAAACTGTTCCGCTTCCTGACAGCTCTATGAATGAAGAAATACTTCCTAACATCTCTATGACTCATCAGAGTTTTCAAATTCTAGTTGTGACCTCTCGTTCCTGTGTCACATTTCTGAAGCACTGTGTTTGTGTGTGTGTGTACTCACCTAGTTGTGGTTGCAGGGGTCGATTCACAGCTCTTGGCCCCGCCTCTACAGGGTTACTCTTCCCGCTCCATGAGTGGGAATGGATCCTGCCTCCACTACATCGCTTCCCAAACCATTCCACTTCCTCACTACTCTGTGACTAAAGACATACTTCCTAACATCCCTGTGATTCATCTGAGTCTTCAACTTCCAACTGTGTCCCCTTGTTGCTGTGTCCCATCTCTGGAACATCCTGTCTCTGTCCACCTCCGCAATTCCTCTCAGTATTTTATATGTCGTTATCATGTCTTCCCTATCTCTCCTGTCCTCCAGTGTTGTCAGGTCGATTTCCCTTAACCTCTCCTCGTAGGACATATCCCGTTGCTCCGGGACTAGTCTTGTTGCAAACCTTTGCAATTTCTATAGTTCCTTTACGTGCTTGGCTAGGTGTGGGTTCCAAACTGGTGCTGCATACTCCAATATTTGTCTAACGCACACAGTGTACAGGGTTCTGAATGATTCCCTATTAAGATATCGGAATGTTGTTCTTAGGTTAGCTAGGCGCCCATATGCTGCAGCAGTTATGTAGTTGATGTGCGTGTGTGTGTGTGTGTGTGTGTGTGTGTGTGTGTGTGTGTGTGTGTGTGTGTGTCTGTGTGTATCTTGTGTGTGTGTGTGTGTGTGTGTGTGTGTGTGTGTGTGTGTGTGTGTGTGTGTGTGTGTGTGTGTGTGTGTGTGTGTGTGTGTGTGTGTGTGAGCACTCACAATGAAGGGATAAGAGAGCTTCACATTACCCTCTCAGTGTGGTGTTGGACGGTGAACTACATTAGTGTTACATAAACTCGGGTTGGGTCAAGGGGTAGGATGTCTGTGCTTGTGAGTGTTTGTTTTACCTATATTTTGTTACAGGCGTCGAACTACGTTCCTCCTGGTGTCCTGACTTATTATATTTGTCAAATATCTTGTCCAATTTTTCAGTAGGTGCAGCACACCTGACTATGACTGTTCTTCTACTTGTTTTCGTGATGGGAAAATCTTGCTCATTAATAAATGATTGTTAGGTTAGGTTATGTAAGGATCATCAGGAAACAGGACAAGCGTTTCCTGACGCGGGTCTTAGATGATGACCCGACATTAGAGCTTTTGGTCATCTGATCGAGGCCTTCCGCTGGCTTACCGGTCCACCCTTTCAAAAATTTTCGTTTTAGTTAGAATCATCTTTTTATTATAAAGGATTGTGTATGTTAATTTTTATAAATATATAATTAGGTAACTGTACTGGCAGAGTTATATATACGAGGACACTGAATGTCTCTACAGTCTACTCTCCTTGATGGACCAATTATTAATTCTCTTCATGGAGTGCTGACCTTACTAGTCCATTTATTGATACTCTTGATCAAGTGATCATTAATACTCTTTACTGACTACTGATTTTGTTGATCCATTCACTGATACTCTTTACGTAGGGCCGACCTTCATGACCCAGTCATACCTTTACTGAATATTGACCTTTATGACCCAGTCATACCTTTACTGAATACTGACCTTTATGACCCAGTCATACCTTTACTGAATACTGACCTTTATGACCCAGTCATACCTTTACTGAATATTGACCTTTATGACCCAGTCATACCTTTACTGAATATCACTTATGACCCATCATACCTTACTGAATACGACCTTAGACCCATCATACCTTTACTGAATATTGACCTTTATGACCCAGTCATACCTTTACTGAATATTGACCTTCATGACCCAGTCATACCTTTACTGAATATTGACCTTCATGACCCAGTCATACCTTTACTGAGTGCTGACCTTCATGACACTATCATTACTGAGTAATGTTCCTCAAAGTCCCATCATATCTTCTCTTTTCTGAATACTGATCTTCATGACCTTATCATACTTTCTTTTTACTTACCTACTCTTTACTGAGTGCTTCATTCGATGGACCTCTCATTCCTGATTGCTGACCTCCAAGAAGCGATCATGCCAACCCTTTAATATATATATATATATATATATATATATATATATAATATATATATATATATATATATATTATATATATATATATATATATATATTATTATCACACTGGCCGATTCCCACCAAAACAGGGTGGCCCGAAAAAGAAAAACTTTCACCATCATTCACTCCATCACTGTCTTGCCAGAAGGGTGCAGGCACTGTACTTCCCATCTCCAGGACTCAAGTCCGGCCTGCCGGTTTCCCAGAACCCCTTCATAAATGTTACTTTGCTCACACTCCAACAGCACGTCAAGTATTAAAAACCATTCGTCTCCATTTACTCCTATCAAACACGCTCACGCACGCCTGCTGGAAGTCCAAGCCCCTCGCACACAAAACCTCCTTTACCCCCTCCCTCCAACCTTTCCTAGGCCGACCCCTACCCCGCCTTCCTTCCACTACAAACTGATACACTCTTGAAGTCATTCTGTTTCGTTCCATTCTCTCTACATGTCCGAACCACCTCAACCCTCAGCCCTCTGACAACAGTTTTGGTAATCCCGCACCTCCTCCTAACTTCCAAACTACGAATTCTCTGCATTATATTCACACCACACATTGCCCTTAGAACATGACATCTCCACTGCCTCCAGCCTTCTCCTCGCTGCAACATTCATCACCCATGCTTCACACCCATATAAGAGTGTTGGTAAAACTATACTCTCATACATTCCCCTCTTTGCCTCCAAGGACAAAGTTCTTTGTCTCCACAGACTCCTAAGTGCACCACTCACACCTTTTCCCCTCATCAATTCTATGATTCACCTCATCCTTCATAGACCCATCCGCTGACACGTCCACTCCAAATATCTGAATACATTCACCTCCTCCATACTCTCTCCCTCCAATCTGATATCCAATCTTTCATCACCTAATATTTTTGTTATCCTCATAACCTTACTCTTTCCTGTATTCACTTTTAATTTTCTTCTTTTGCACACCCTACCAAATTCATCCACCAATCTCTGCAACTTCTCTTCAGAATCTCCCAAGAGCACAGTGTCATCAGCAAAGAGCAACTGTGACAACTCCCACTTTATGTGTGATTCTTTATCTTTTAACTCCACGCCTCTTGTCAAGACCCTCGCATTTACTTCTCTTACAACCCCATCTATAAATATATTAAACAACCACGGTGACATCACACATCCTTGTCTAAGGCCTACTTTTACTGGGAAATAATTTCCCTCTTTCCTATGTACTCTAACTTGAGCCTCACTATCCTCGTAAAAACTCTTCACTGCTTTCAGTAACCTACCTCCTACACCATACACCTGCAACATCTGCCACATTGCCCCCCTATCCACCCTGTCATACGCCTTTTCCAAATCCATAAATGCCACAAAGACCTCTTTAGCCTTATCTAAATACTGTTCACTTATATGTTTCACTGTAAACACCTGGTCCACACACCCCCTACCTTTCCTAAAGCCTCCTTGTTCATCTGCTATCCTATTCTCAGTCTTACTTTTAATTCTTTCAATAATAACTCTACCATACACTTTACCAGGTATACTCAGACTTATCCCCCTATAATTTTTGCACTCTCTTTTGTCCCCTTTGCCTTTATACAAAGGAACTATGCATGCTCTCTGCCAATCCCTAGGTACCTTAACCTCTTTCATACATTTATTAAATAATTGCACCAACCACTCCAAAACTATATCCCCACCTGCTTTTAACATTTCTATCTTTATCCCATCAATCCCAGCTGCCTTACCCCCTTTCATTTTACCTACTGCCTCACGAACTTCCCCCACACTCACAACTGGCTCTTCCTCACTCCTACAAGATGTTATTCCTCCTTGCCCTATACACGAAATCACAGCTTCCCTATCTTCATCAACATTTAACAATTCCTCAAAATATTCCCTCCATCTTCCCAATACCTCTAACTCTCCATTTAATAACTCTCCTCTCCTATTTTTAACTGACAAATCCATTTGTTCTCTAGGCTTCCTTAACTTGTTAATCTCACTCCAAAACTTTTTCTTATTTTCAACAAAATTTGTTGATAACATCTCACCCACTTTCTCATTTTTACATTGCTTCACCACTCTCTTAACCTCTCTCTTTTTCTCCATATACTCTTCCCTCCTTGCATCACTTCTACTTTGTAAAAACCTCTCATATGCTAACTTTTTCTCCCTTACTACTCTCTTTACATCATTATTCCACCAATTGCTCCTCTTCCCTCCCGCACCCACTTTCCTGTAACCACAAACTTCTGCTGAACACTCTAACACTACATTTTTAAACCTACCCCATACCTCTTCGACCCCATTGCCTATGCTCTCATTAGCCCATCTATCCTCCAATAGCTGTTTATATCTTTCCCTAACTGCCTCCTCTTTTAGTTTATAAACCTTCATCTCTCTCTTCCCTGATGCTTCTATTCTCCTTGTATCCCATCTACCTTTTACTCTCAGTGTAGCTACAACTAGAAAGTGATCTGATATATCTGTGGCCCCTCTATAAACATGTACATCCTGAAGTCTACTCAACAGTCTTTTATCTACCAATACATAATCCAACAAACTACTGTCATTTCGCCCTACATCATATCTTGTATACTTATTTATCCTCTTTTTCTTAAAATATGTATTACCTATAACTAAACCCCTTTCTATACAAAGTTCAATCAAAGGGCTCCCATTATCATTTACACCTGGCACCCCAAACTTACCTACCACACCCTCTCTAAAAGTTTCTCCTACTTTAGCATTCAGGTCCCCTACCACAATTTTACTCTCTCACTTGGCTCAAAGGCTCCTATACATTCACTTAACATCTCCCAAAATCTCTCTCTCTCCTCTGCATTCCTCTCTTCTCCAGGTGCATACACGCTTATTATGACCCACTTCTCGCATCCAACCTTTACTTTAATCCACATAATTCTTGCATTTACACATTTATATTCTCTTTTCTCCTTCCATAACTGATCATTCAACATTACTGCTACCCCTTCCTTTGCTCTAACTCTCTCAGATACTCCAGATTTAATCCCATTTATTTCCCCCCACCGAAACTCCCCTACCCCCTTCAGCTTTGTTTCGCTTAGGGCCAGGACATCCAACTTCTTTTCATTCATAACATCAGCAATCATCTGTTTCTTGTCATCTGCACTACATCCACGCACATTCAAGCATCCCAGTTTTATAAAGTTTTTCTTTTCTTTTTTAGTAAATGTCTACAGAAGAAGGGGTTACTAGCCCATTGCTCCCGGCATTTTAGTCGCCTCATACGACACGCATGGCTTACGGAGGAAAGATTCTTTTCCACTTCCCCATGGACAATAGAAGAATTAAAAAAGAACAAGAGCTATGTAGAAAAAGGAGAACAACCTAGATGTATGTATATATATATATATATGCATGTGCATATATATATATATATATATATATATATAATATATATATATATATAAACACTTCGACTAGCCAAGGACTCGAACCCATGCTGTTTTGGCCTGCCTCATGGTTGGCGAAAACTCATGACGCCTTAATCCACTGGATCATACAATCCTTAAGAGCAGCGCATCCAGCGAAACTGGATGTTGTACTCCCTACCCAAGGAAATACGATGGTGTGGATGACTCTAGGCTAATTTCAGTCTAGTCCCTGTTTGGTGTACTAGTACAACGAGTAGTATTTTATATTATTGTGCCCACTAACGAGAGGTATTGATCAATAACAACACTGCGACTAGCCAAGGACTCAAGCCCATGCTGCTTTTGAATTTGCTTGATAAAGCTTTCTCAACTTTTTGAAAATCAAGCAAGTCCATGGTCGACAGGAATATAATTGAATCATGCTTCATAAAAAGCAGTTTTGAAATAATATGAATATTTCCTTTGGTTTATATAAAATAAATCCATTTATACACAAATAACCCGCACATAAAAGAGAGAAGCTTACGACGACGTTTCGGTCCGACTTTGACCATTTACAAAGTCTCACTGACTTTGTGACTTTGTAAATGGTCCAAGTCGGACCGAAACGTCGTCATAAGCTTCTTTCTTTTATGTGCGGGTTATTTGTGTATCGTTCCAGTCACGGTATTGTGCCTTTTATTGCTATAGATCCATGTATAATTAATAAAATTTGGGGAGAATTTAATAATGCATTGGACAAATAATAAATCTTAATTCTTGGGTAGAATATTTTGTTAGTGGGTTGTGGTGAAGGACCTGTCTAGTTGGGCCAGCGGGCCTGCTGCAGTGTTCCTCCTTTTTTATGAGTCAGGTGTCGTCGCGCGTCAGGTGTTGCTTTGTTGTGGGACGTGATGGTGAGGTGTGGTCTAGACCCTTTATACGCCTTCCTTTGATGTATTACTTTTACAGTTCCTTGATAATGTGAGTGGTCACGAAAGTGCTTGGAACTTCACTATTCTTTCACAGTGGTTGTTTTGCATATTCTGAAATCACCTGCTTTCTGTGATTTTTATTTGCATATATAATATATATATATATATATATATATATATATATATATATATATATATATATATAATATATAACTCCACCAATTTGTTTAATTTGTTCCAGTTACTATCCTGAGAATTAACAAATAAAATTTCCCAGAGCCCGTGTGGCTCATCGCCTTTGGGTGCCATCTGTTTCCTGACGCCCTGACGTTACATCACACACTCAACCTTGCACTATGCACTCCGTCTTTCTCGTGCTTTTTTTTTATGTCATCATCCTGTGCCACTGATTTTCCTCACTTCCCACGAGTTCAAGATTCACCAGTATAGTGGTGTGTTTGCAATCGTGTCATTACGATTTCGTGAGTCGGTTCAATGATTTTTATACCAAGATCTTAAACAATCATGGAGTGTAGTTCATCCCTCTCAGTTCCAGCTGTGACTTCGTTGAGTTTCCTTGCATACTTGATTTTGTGTCAGATTTTGTGTCAGATTTTAAGTCAGATTTTGTGCTAGAGCATCATACTTAACGATGAGTCTTGCGTGTATTTAAAATGCTTGTTTGATAAAGTTTCTGAAAGTAGTCTAACTATTAGTTTTATTTATGCTGCTGAAGATATACAGATGATATATTCTTGTATGGACTCATTTTGGCTCTGGTTAACGCTTTGTCGTGACAATCAAATCCATCAAAGAGATCACCACACTTGATAAACAAAAGTACCACTGCTGAAGAGATTTATAAAATTCTATGCAATGGGATCCATTAAGGTTTACATCACTGAGGCAAGGTGTGATATTCAAACATGTCTGTAGCGTGCTAATATACTTGCTGGATGGCAGAAATCAATACTGCCTCTGTCATTCACTGCATTTTTACTACCACAATATGAACTATAGAGTGGAACTACAGGTATGTCATGAGTAAGATAAAACCAGTAATTGCTATTCATTTAACTGACACTAACAAAATAAGGTAAAAATACACACTGGCAAGTTCCAATGTTCATACTGTTCACAGTTTTAAAATAAAATAAAATTCCTATTGGACTAACCCCGCGTCGACCCTACCCATTCATCGGCACCTAAAATATGCAAGATGTTTAACCTGTCTCCTCCCCCCCCAAGACCTCACATGTTCTCTCACATTTGACCTTTTCCAAGTCTGAGCTCAGGGTGCTCGTTTGCTTTTATAGCAATATGTGTGTTTTGTACTTGGAGTCTAGCCCTTGAGCAAACATAGTTTAGTCATTGGGGAGTGTGAGTACCACACTGTCCCCAACCCTTAAGAAAACATAATTAAAGAAATATCTGACACCGTGTCACTGTTACCTTGCAGGTGTCAGTATTGCCAGCACACACTTTCATCATCCATGTACCTCGCTAATCACATTAGAAGCTTCCTTACAGAAAAAAACGTTGTTAACACAGCTTTGACACAGCGTTTAAAAACAATACATTTATAATAACTCAAGACATTTAATTTATTGTAATACCTAAAACAATTTATTCTTACAAATTTAAACTTCGCAAAGCTAGTGGACTGGTGAACTTGACATAATATTTACAAGTAATCAGCTTCCAAGCTCAGTAAACACTAAAGATAAATAACACTTCCTTGTAGCAGTGCAACCATATATGTTCACTGACTAATATTAAAAGACAATAATATTCAACATATATATTCTACAATATCCTTACTGCATAATACACACGCATGCGCGCGCCCGCGCGAGCGCAAACATGCACACACACACCACCACACACACACACACACACACACACACACACACACACACACACACACACACACACACACACACACACACACACACACAAGCGGCAGGTCCGAAGACAATGAAGGTTTGTTATATGCAGAGATTCTAACAGCCAACTGCAGTAGAAAGGGGGACAGCTGGTCAGGAAAGACAGTTCACTGAGAATAGAAGTTTCAGTATGACAGGGACTGAAGGCAAGAACATGTCAATGGAAGGAAATAAAACCCCTCAGAGGAAGCAGATGGAGACTCAGTGGGAGGAGGAAAGGGCGAGGTCAGTTTTTGTGTACGGGCTCCAAGAGCCAAGGGGGCCAACTTTGAAGAAATAAAACAGGAGGAGAAAAAAAATGATTAAAGGGCCCATCATGAAAACAATGGGGGAGGGCAATATGACCCAGGTGACAAATTTTCAGAGAATTGGGTGGTTTGCGAGTGGAAGGATACGGCCTGTCAGAGTAACTTTCAAGGAAGAATCAGTTCGAACCAGGATTCTGCAAGAGAAAGCAAGACTGAGGGACAAAGAGGGGTACCAGAGAGTATACCTCGACCGCAAACAAAAACACAAGAAGAAAGGACTACACTGAAAGAGAGGGTACAGAGACGCAAGGAGGAACGAGAAGCAATGAAAATGAGCAGGACCCAGACACAGGAGGAAGGCAAACACACCCCCACGCTCTCCCACCAAAAAGACTCCACCCGCGACATTCCCAACGCAAACTGAGAACCTATACTACAACCACTCAGTTCCCTCTCCCCCACAACCCCATATCACAAACCTCACCCCAACAGCTGCCCTTATGGGCATTCTGACCCCACCCCATCAACACAAACCCCACTACACCACAGCCCCATATAGGCCCCACCAAGGCTCTCGCTCCCCCAACCCCAATATACTTGCATGACCACAATGATAGAAAAGAACTATAGGTTTGGTACACAAACGCGGAGGGAAATAACGAATAAACAGAGGAGTGGAATGAAAGAATCAGTGAAAAACCCCCAGACATCATAGCAGTCACAGAAACAAAACTCGCTGAGACAATAACAGACACAATCTTCCCAACAGGATATCAGATCCTGGGGAAAGATAGGAGTAGAGGGGGAGGGGGTTGCACTTTCATAAAACACCAATGGGGATTTGAGGAAAGGGAAAGGGCATGGACATGATTGGAGAAAGAGACTACATTGTAGGTACAATTCAGTCCGGAGAACATAAAGTAGTCATTGGAGTGATGTAAAACCCCACCACAAAAACTGCAGGAGGCCAAGAGAGGAGTACAAAGAAAACAACAGGGTGATGGTGGACACACTGGCTGAGGTGGCAAGAAGAGCTCACTCGAGCAGAGCAAAGTTACTGGTAATGGGCGATTTAAACCACAGGGAGATCGAATGGGAAAACCTGGAGCCACATGGGTCCCGAAACATTGGAGACCCAAGATGATGGATGTGGTACTTGAAAACCTCATGCATAACATGTCAGGGACAAACCAGAGGAGAGGGGAGGATGAGCCAGCAAGACTGGATCTTGTGTTCACCCTGAGCAGTTCAGACATCGAGGACATCAAATTACGAGAGGCCCCTTGGAGCTAGCGATCATGTGGTTCTGAGTTTTGACTATATAGTAGAGTTACAAGTGGAGAAGGTAACAGGAACTGAAGGGGACAGGCCAAACTATTTAAAAAAAGGGGGGCTACACAGGTATGAGAAACTTCCTGCAGGGGTTCAGTGGGACAGAGAAATGGTAGGAAAATCAGTAAACGAGATATGGAATATGTGGCAACAAAGTGCAAGGAGGCAGAGGAAAGTTTTTTTTCCCAAGGGAAACAGAAATAAAAGGAAGACCAAACGAGTCCTTGGTTTACCCGAAGGTGTAGGGAGGCAAAAACTAAGTGCAACAGAGAATGGAAAAGGTACAGGAGGCATAGGACCCCGGAAAACAAGGAGATTAGTAGAAGAGCCAGAAAAAGAGTATGCGCAGATAAGGAGGGAGGCCCAGCGACAGTATGAAAAAAGACATAGCATCGAAAGTCAAAACCTGACCCGAAACTGCTGTATAGCCACATTAGGAGGAAGACAACAGTCAAGGACCAGGTGATAAGGCTGAGGAAAGAAGGTGGAGAAAATCACAAGAAACGATCAAGAAGTATGTGAGGAGCTCAACACGAGATTTAAGGAAGTATTTACAGTAGAGACAGGAAGGACTCTGGGGGACAGACCAGGTGGGGACACCCAACAAGGAAAACCAACAAGTGTTGGACGACATACATACAGATGAGGAGGAGGTGAAGAAACTGCTAAGGGACATCGATACCTCAAAGGCAATGGGACCGGGCAACATCTTCCTGGGTCCTTAGAGAGGGAGCAGATATGTTGTGCATACCACTTACCACAATCTTCAACACATCCCTGGAAACTGGGCAATACCTGAGGTATGGAAGACGGCAAATGTAGTTCCCCTTTTCAAAAAAAGGGGACAGAAAAGAGGGACTAAACTATAGACTGTTTTCATTGACGTGTATAGTATGCAAATTATGGAGAAGATTATCAGGAGGAGAGTGGTGGAGCACCTGGAAAAGGAACAGGAGTATAAATGCCAACCAGCACGGATTCACGGAAGGCAAATCCCGTGTCACAAACTTCTGGAGTTTTATGATAAAATAACGAAGTAAGACAAGAGAGAGAGGGGTGGGTTGATTGCATCTTCTTGGACTGCAAAAAGGCCTTTGACACAGTTCCTCACAAGAGATTAGTGCGAAGCTAGAGCATCAGGCGCATATAACGGAGGGCACTGCAATGGATCAGAGAATACTGACAGGGAGGCAACAACGGGGTCATGGTACGTAATGGGTGTATCACAGTGGGCACCTGTGACGAGCGGGGTCCCCCAGGGGTCGGTCCTAGGACCAGTGCTATTTTTGGGATATGTGAACGGGCATGACGGAAGGGTTAGACTCAGAAGTGTCCCTGTTTGCAGATGAAAGTGAAGTTTAAGAGGAGAATTAAATCTGATGAGGACCAGGCAGGACTTTAAAGAGACCTGGACAGACTGGGACACCTGGTCCAGCAAATGGCTTCTCGAATTTAATCCTGCCAAATGCAAAGTCATGAAGATAGGGGAAGGGCACAGAAGACCACAAACAGAGTATAGGCTAGGTGGCCAAAGACTGCAAACCTCACTCAAGGAGAAAGATCTTGGGTTGAGTATAACACCGAGCATGTCTCCGGAAGCACACATCAATCAGATAACTGCTGCAGCATATGGGCGCCTGGCAAACCTGAGAACAGCATTCGACACCTTAGTAAGGAATCATTCAAGACACTGTACACCGTGTATGTCAGGCCAATACTGGAGTATGCAGCACCTGTTTGGAACCCGCACTTGATAAAGCACGTCAAGAAACTAGAGAAAGTACAAAGGTTTGCAACAAGGTTAGTTCCAGAGCTAAGGGGAATGTCTTATGAAGAAAGATTAAGGGAAATCGGCCTGACGACACTGGAGGACAGGAGGGTCAGGGGAGACATGATAACGACATATAAAATACTGCGTGGAATAGACAAGGTGGACAAGGACAGGATGTTCCAGGGAGGGGACACAGAAACAAGAGGCCACAATTGGAAGTTGAAGACACAAATGAGTCAGAGAGATAGTAGGAAGTATTTCTTCAGTCATAGAAAATGACGTAGTGGAGGCAGGAACCATACACAGTTTTAAGACGAGGTTTGATAAAGCTCATGGAGCGGGGAGAGAGAGGGTCTAGTAGCAACCGGTGAAGAGGCGGGGCCAGGAGCTAGGACTCGACCCCTCACCACAAATAGGTGAGTACAAATAGGTGAGTACACACACACGACCCCTGCAACCTAAACTAGGTGAGTACACACACACACACACACACACACACACACACACCACACACACACACCACACACACACACACACACATACATGCACACACACACATAGACACACACACACACACAAAAACCCCCACACCGACACGGCCAAAAAAATGAAGTAGGGAGGCGGGGAACCATACCAGTTTTAAGCGGGGTTTTTGATAAAGCTCAGGGCGGGGCGAGGGGGGCCCCGTGAAACCCGGTGAAGAGGCGGGGCCGGGGCAAAGACTGGGCCCTGCAACCACAAATGGGAGTACAATAGGTGAGTACACACGCAACTATCACACAATACAAACTTTTCACACACACACCACACACACACACACACACACACACACACACACACAACACAACACACACACCATCAACCCCAAAAATATACACATACACACACACAATACATACATACACCTCAAATATTACAAAATCACATACAACACACCCACACAAAAACACCCCCCCCCAAAAACCCAACATCACACACACACTACACCACAAATACCATAACACAACACATAACATCGAAACGGGGAGATTCCCTGATCATGGAGGACAGCAAGTAGTCCAATTTTTAAAAAAAGGAAAACAGCATGAAGACAAAACTACAGCCATGTCATGACTGACAGTAGAAAAGTCATGGAGAAGATTATCGGAAAAGAGTGGGGGAACACCTAAAAGGAATGATCCTCAACAGCAGCCAAATGGTTTCAGGGAGGGGAAACCCTGTGTCACAAACCTACTGGAGCTCTATGAAGGTGACAGCAGTAGAAAACAGAGGGGGGTTGGGGGATTGCATTTTTTGGGACGCAAAAGGCGTTTCACACATTTCCCACACAAAGATTAGTGCAAAAACTGGAGGACCAGCGGGATAACGGGAAAGGCATAAAATGGATCGGGGGAATATTTTGTCGGAAACGCAGCGAGTCTGGTACGTGGCGAGGGTCAGAGTGGGCCCCTGTGACCAGGGGGTCCCACAGGGGTCAGTCCTGGGCCAGTGCTGTTTCTGGTATTTGTGAACGACAGAGGAAGGAATAGACTCTGAGTGCCCCTGTTTGCAGATCATGAAGTAGATGAGAAAATTCATTCGATCAAAGACCAGGCAGAACAAAAAGGGATCTGGACGGGGCTCAGACCTGCCAGAAATTTCCCCTCCTGGAGTTAATCCCAACAAGTACAAGTATAAAGATTGGGGAAAGGGGCAAGAAGACCGCGGGGAGTACTTTGGGGGGGGCCGAGACTACAAACCTCACCGGAAAAGATCTTGGGGGGGAGTATAACACCAGGCACATTCCCGAAGCGCACATCAACCAAATAAAGGGTGCGCATATGGGCGCCCAGCAAACTCAGAACAGCATTCCAAAATCTTAAAAAGGAATGTTCAGGACCCTGTACCCGTGTCGTTAGGCATTTGGAGTATGCGGCAAGTTTGGGGAACCACACCTAGTCAAGCATGTAAAAAAATAGAGAAAGGCAAAGGTTTGCAACAAGACTAGTCCCCCGAGCTGAGGTAGTCTACAGGAGAGGTTAAGGGAAATCAACCGACACACTGGAGGACAGGAGAGATGGGGGTACAAGATAAAAGACATATAAAATCTGAGATGAATTGACAAGAGGACAAGGACAGGTGTTCCCCGAGATTTGGAACAGTAAAAAGGGGACACAGTTGGAAGTTTAAGACACATATGATCACAGGGATTTCTTCAGCCACAGAGCGTCGGGAAAGGGGATGTTTGGAAGCGATTTTAAGAGGGGGATCCATACATGCTTTAAGCAAGTATGAAAAAAATTATGGGAGGCCTAGTGTGACCATTGAAGAGGCAGGGCCCGGAGCTTGGACTGACTCCTGCAACCCCAACTAGGTGAGAAATAGGGGAGTTCACACACACACCCATACACATACACACACATAAATACAACACATACACATAACACACATACACAGCACACACACACAACCCCCAACCACACACAACACCAAACACACACACACAACCACACACACCAAACCCAACCAGAGAATACACAACCCGCACATAAAAAGAGAAGCTTATGTAGACGTTTCGCCAAACGTCTACGATAGGGATGCCCGGGTGTTGCGTATGTGTCTTAATTTCATCTTGTCGGTATTATATACCATTCTTGTATTACTACTACTACTACTACCACCACCTCTTCCTGCCTATATATAGCCATCCTGCTCCACTTCTGGTTAGTGTGACTTTGTCAATGGTCCAAGTCGGACCGAAACGTCGTCGTAAGCTTCTCTCTTTTATGTGAGGGTTATTTGTGTATCGTTCCAGTCACGGTATTGTGCCTTTTTTTGTTATACACAGATGAATCACAGGGATGTTAGGAAGTATTTCTTCAGCCACAGAGTAGTCAGGAAGTCGAATAGTTTTGGAAGCTATGTAGTGGAGGTAGGATCCATACATAGCTTTAAGCAGAGGTATGATAAAGCTCACGGCTCAGGGAGAGGGACCTAGTAGCAACCAGTGAAGAGGCAGGGCCAGGAGCTAGGACTCGACCCCTTTAATCTCAACTAGGTGAGTACACACACAGCTCAAAAAAAGGGAGTAACACTGGGAAAAAGGTAGAAGAGCTGGAAGGAGGATGGAGGAAAGGATAGCTGCAGAGAGCAGAAAGTGAGAGCAACATGCCACAGTAGCAGAAGCCAAGATGCAGTGCTTAGAAGAGGAGCTGAGAAATCTGAACTCCTACATCAAACACAGACATGGGGACTGGAGAAAACAAGGAAGCTATACTGTATACAAAGGTCCTGTCAGACCCACACAGGGTCAAGGCAAAGTCTTGGATCATGTCTGAAGACATTGAAGGAGCTAGGATATATGCAGGAACTCTACCAGACTCTTGCAGGGGCCAGGAACAGATGAGCAGGAAAAACAAACCAATTAGCATTGGGGCCTCAGCTAGGGAAGGGACTGAAGGAAGAAACTAAAACACCTCAGAGGATGCAATGGGAGACACAGTGAGAGGAAGAAAGGGAGAGATCAGCTTTTGTCTATGGGCTCCAGGAAGCCAAAGGGAAAAACCTATGATGAAAGAAAACAGGAGAAGATAAAAGTGATTGAAGGTATCATGAAGGCAATAGACGAGGGCGACATGACCCAGGTGATAAAATTTGGAGAATTGCTTGGTTCGAAAGGAGAAGGAAACGGCCTCTCAAAGTAATTTTCAAGGCAGAATCAACTTAAACCATGATCCTGCAGGAGAAAGCACAGCTGAGAGACAAACTGGAGTTCAAGAGTGTGTACCTCGATCGAGACAGAATGCAAGAAGAAAGGACGAAACTGAAAGATTGAGTGCAAAAACGAAAGGAGGAATGGGATGAAATGGCAAAGAAAAGCAGAATAACCCAGACACAGGTGGTAGGGCAAACACACACCCCAGAAACACCTGCAGAAGGACTCCAACCACGACAACCTCAAGGCAACTGAACAATCTAAACCAATAATCCTACAATGATCCCTCTGCCCCCCACCCTCCACACATCAAATCCCACCCCTGTAGCAACCCCCTATGGGAATTCTGCCCCCACCCCACCACAACCCCCCATAGGCCCCGGCCTGGGCTCCTGCTCTCCCAACCACAATATTCTCCCAGGACCACAGTTTTAGTACATAAATTGAAGGTTTGGTATGCGAATGCAGATGGAATAATGAATAAATGAGCAGTGGCATGAAAGAATCAAGGAGATGTCCCCAGACATCGTAGCAGTCACAAAAACAAAACTCACTGGGACAATAACAGATGCAATCTTCCCACGGGGATATCAGATCCTGAGGAAAGATAGGAGGAGCGGAGGGGGAAGGAGGGGTTGCACTGCTCGTAAAAAAACGATGGAAATTTGAGTAAGTGGGAGACATAGATGAGATTGGAGAAAGAGAATACGCAGTAGGTACACTTCAGTCTGGGGAGCACAAGGTAGTCATTGCAGTGATCTATAACCCACCACAGAACTGCAGGAAGCCAAAAGAGGAATATGAAGAGAGCAAAAGTGCAATGGTAGACACACTGACTGAGGTGGCAAGAAGACCTCACTCGAGCAGAGCAAAGTTACTGGTTATGGGCGATTTCAACCACAGGGAGATCGATTGGGAAAACCTGGAGCCACATGGGATCCCGAAATATGGAGAGCCAAGATGATGGATGTGGTACTGGAAAACCTCATGCACCAATATGTTAAGGACACTACCATAGAAGGAGGGGAGGATGAACCAGCAAGACTGGACCTTGTGTTCACCCTGAGCAGTTCAGACATCGAGGACAACACATATGAGAGGCCCCAAGGAGCTAGTGACCACGTAGTTCTGTGCTTTGAATGCATAGTAGAGTTACAAGTGGAGAGGGTAACAGGAGTTGAATGGGAAAAGCCAGACTATAAAAGAATGGACTACATAAATTTGAGGAACTTCCTGCAGGAGGTTCAGTGGGACAGAGAACTGGCAGGAAAGTCGGTAAATGAAATGACGGAATACTTAACAACAAAATGCAAGGAGGTAGAGGAAAGGTTTGTTCCCAAGGGCAACAGAAATAATGGGATGGCCAGAACGAGCCCCTGGTTTACCCGACGGTGTAAGGAGGCAAAAACTGATTGCACTAGAGAATGGAAAAGTACAGAAGGGAAAGAACACAGGAAAATAAGGAGATTAGTCAAAGAGCCAGGAACGAGTATGTACAGGTAAGGAGGGAGGCCCAGCAACAGTATGAAAATAACATAGCATCGAAAGTCAAGTCTGACCCGAAAGTGCTGTATAGCCACATCAGGAGGAAGACAACAGTCAAAGACCAGGTGATCAGGCTGAGGAAAGAAGTTGGGGAACTCACAAGAAACGATCAAGAGATATATGAGGAGCTCGACATGAGATTTAAGAAAGTATTTACAGTAGAGACAGGAAGGGCTCTGAGAAGACAGCACAGAGGGGAACACCAACAGGGAATATACCATCAAGTGTTGGATGACATACAAACAACGGAGGAGGAGGTGCAGAAGCTGTTAAGTGACCTTGATACCTCAAAGGCGATGGGTCCCCGTGGGTCCTTAGAGAAGGAGCAGAGAAGCTGTGCATGCCACTAACCACAATCTTCAATACATCTCTTGAAACTGGGCAACTTCCTGAGGTATAGAAGACGACAAATGTAGTCCCCATTTATGAGAAAGGAGACAGAAACGAGGTACTAAACTACAAACCAGAGTCTCTGACGTGTATAGTATGCAAAGTCATGGAGAAGATTATCAGGAGGAGACTAGTGGAGCACCTGGAATGGAACAAGATTATAAACAACAACCAGCACAGATTCATAGAAGGAAAATCCTGTGTCACAAACTTTCTGGAGCTCTTTGACAAGGTAACAGAAGTAAGACACGAAAGAGAAGGGTAGGTTGATTGCATTTTCCTGGACTGCAGGAAAGCCTTCGACACAGTTCCTCACAGGAGATTAGTGCTGAAGCTGGAGGACTAAGTGCATATAACAGGAAGGGCACTTCAATGGATCAAAGAATACCTGACAGGGGGGCAACAACGAGTCATGGTACGTGATGAGGTATCACAGTGGGCACCTGTGACGAGCGGGGTCCCACAGGGGTCAGTCCTAGGACCAGTGCTATTTTTGATATATATGAAAGAAATGATGGAAAGGATAGTCTCTGAAGTGTCCCTGTTTGCAGATAATGTGAAGTTAATGAGAAGAATTAAATCAGATGAGGATCAGGCAGGACTACAAAGAGACCTGGACAAGCTAGACACGTGGTCCAGCAACTGGCTTCTCGAATTCAACCCTGCCAAATGCAGAGTCATGAAGACTGGAGAAGGGCAAAGAAGACCGCAGACAGAGTATAGGCTAGGTGGACAGAGACTGCAAACCTCACTCAAAGAGAAAGATCTTGGGGTGGCCATAACACCGAACACGTCTCCAGAGACACATATCAACCAGATAACTGCTGCAGCATATGGGCGCCTGACAAACCTGAGAATAGGGGTCCGATACCTTAGTAAGGACTCGGTCAAGACACTGTGCACCGTGTACGTGAGGCCCATACTGGAGTATGCAGTATCAGTTTGGAACCCACACCTGGTCAAGCGTATCAAGAAATTAGAGAAAGTAGAAAGGGTTGCAACAATCCTAGTTCCGGAGCTCAGGGGAATGTCCTACGAAGAAAGGTTGAGGGAAATCTGACTGACGACACTGAAGGACAGAAGGGTCAGGGGAGAAAAGATAACGGCATATAAAATACTGCGTGGAATAGATAAGGTGGACAGAGACAGGATGTACCAGAGAGGGGACACAGAAACAAGGGGTCACAATTGGAAGTTGAAGACTCAGACGAGTCACAGGGATGTTAGGAAGTATTTCTTCAATCATAGAGTCGTCAGGAAGTGGAATAGCCTAGCAAGTGGTGTAGTGGAGGCAGGAACCATACATTCCTTTAAGACGAGGTATGACAAAGCTCAGGAAGCAGAGAGAGAAAGGACCTAGTAGCGATCAGTGAAGAGGCGGGGCCAGGAGCTGAGTCTCGACCTCTGCAATCACAATTAGGTGAGTACAATTAGGTGAGTACACACACACACACATACTGGAGTATGAAGCACCTGTTTGGAACCCACCCTTGATCAAGCACGTCAAGAAATTAGAAAAAGTGCAAAGGTTTGCAACAAGGTTAGTTCTAGAGCTAATGGGAATGTCCTACGAAGAAAGGTTAAGAGAAATCGGCCTGGCGACACTGGAGGACAGGAGGATTAGGAGAGACATGATAACGACATACAAAATACTGAGGAATTGACAAGGTGGACAAAGACAATATGTTCCAATGAATGGACACAGCAACAAGGGGACACAGTTGGAAGTTGAAGACAGATGAATCACAGGGATGTTAGGAAGTATTTCTTCAGCCACAGAGTAGTCAGGAAGTGGAATAGTTTGGGAAGCGATGTAGTGGAGGCAGGAACCATACATAGCTTTAAGATGAGGTATGATAAAGCTCATGGAGCAGGTAGAGAGAGGACTTAGTAGCGACCATTGAAGCGGTGTGGCCAAGAGCTTGAACTCGACCCCAGCAACCTCAACTAGGTGAGAACTAGGTGAGTACACACACACTCATACACCAGAACACACAATCCCACCTTCTACTTTTCACACACTTAATAAACCGACATATAGTAACACACACACTCACACACACACACACACACACACACACACACACACACACACACACACACACACACACACACACACACACACACACACACACACACACATACATCAGCCTACCAAGCAGGGCTGAGGAATGAAGGGGAAGAACAGGTGGGTGCAGGTGGAGATGGGAATAGGTCAAATGCAGCAACATGAACATGCCACCAAGAGCTACAGGAAAAAAACATTGGAGAAAATGGCCATGTACAGACAGGAACCAGAGTCACAGAAGGAAAGGGAATGGGAGGGCAAAGTTAGTGTTTATTTATGGGCTGCAGGAGAGCCAGGGTAGGACACACACTGACAGGCAGCTGGCAGAAATGAAGAAAATTGAGATCATCACAGAAGTAGGTGAAGAGGACATGTCCGAGATTGTAAATTTTCAGAGAATAGGTTGGTATTTGAAGGGGAGAAAATGACCGATGCAAGAGGGTGTTCCTAGACCGAAACAGAGCTCAAACAGAACGACAGCAGCTGAGGATAAGGACACAAAAGTGAAAGTAGCTAGGAGGAGAGAAAATGACATAATCAGCAGAGAACACCCAAAGCAGGACAGAGCAACAAGAGCAAGCACACACAGAACCATCCCCAGAACCCCACAACCAAACATGCTATCCCAACACAAACCACAATCCACACCCACAGCTCCCACCCAACACTCAGCTATAGCATCCCACAGTACACTGCCAGGTCTTCCATCTTCACAGACCACCCAGAACACAGAGTTAGAGAGGAAACTGAAGGTATGGTACACAAACACTGATGGAATAACAAATAAGAGGGAGTAGTGGCAGAAAAGAATCAAAGAGGCATCATCAGACATCATAGCTCACACAGAAACTAAGCTCACAGGTATGATAATAGATGTCATCTTTCTAACGGGATATCAGATCCTGAGGAAAGACAGAGTGAACAGAGATAAGATAAGATAAGATAAGATTTCGTTCGGATTTTTAACCCCGGGGGATTAACCACCCAGGATAACCCAAGAAAGTCAGTGCATCATCGAGGACTGTCTAACTTATTTCCATTGGGGTCCTTAATCTTGTCCCCCAGGATGCGACCCAGGTACCTATTTGCTGCTAGGTGAACAGGACAATAGGTGTAAGGAAACGTGTCGAAATGTTTCCACCCGCCGGGAATCGAACCCAGGCCCTCCGTGTGTGAAGCGAGAGCTTTAGCCACCAGGCCACCAGGAGTGGCACTGCTGGTCAAGAACCAATGGATTTTTGATGAGCTGGAGAGAGGAGACATTGGAGAAGCTAGGGATTACATAATAGGGACGCTTCAGTCGAGAGGTCCCAGGATGATAATTGCAGTGATATATAACCCGCCACAGAACAGCAGGAGGCCAAGGCAAGAGTATGATGAGACTAATAGAGCGATGGTTGACAAACTGGCTGAAGTGGCAAGAAGGGCTCATGTGAGCCACAAGGAAATTGATTGGGAGAACTTGGAGCCACATGAGGGCCAAGAAACGTGGAGGGCTTAGATGATGGAGGTGGTACAGGAAAACATCATGTACCAACAGGTAAGGGATACCACCAGAGAGAGAGGAGAGGACGAACCAGCGAGACTGGACCTAGTATTTACCTTGAGTAGTGCAGATATTGAGGAAATCACTTATGAAAGACACCATTGGGCCAGCAAACATGTGGTTTTAAGTTTTGAATACACAGTAGAGTTACAAGTGGAGGGGGGAGAAGGAAGAGCCGGACGAATAGAGCCAAACTACAAGAAGGGTGACTATGCAGGAATGAAGAACTTCCTGAACAGGGTTCAGTGGGGCAGAGAACTGGCAGGGAAGTCAGCAAACAAGATGATGGAATACTTGACAACAATTTGCAAGGAAGCTGAGGAGAGGTTTGCACCCAAGGGTAACAGGAATAATAAAAAAGCCAGGATGAGCCCGTGGTTCACCAAAAGGTGCAGGGAGGACGAAACCAAGTGTGCTAGGGAATGGAAGAAGTATAGAGGGCAAAGGACTCAGGAGAATAAGGAGAGCAGTCATAGAGCCAGAAATGAATATGCACAGATAAAAAGGGAGGCCCAACGACAATATGAAAATGACATAGCAGCAAAAGCCAAATCTGACCTGAAACTGTTGTACAGCCACATCAGGAGGAGAACAACAGTCAAAGACCAGGTAATCAGGCTAAGGAAGGAAAGGAGGAAAATGTGTGAGGAACTCAACATGAGATACAAAGAAGTGTTCACAGAGGAGACAGAAGGGGCTCCAGAAAGACAGAGAGGTAGGGTACACCAGCAAGTGTTGTACACAATACATATAACCTAGGAAGAAGTGAAGAGGCGACTGAGCGAGCTAGGCACCTCCAAGGCGATGGGGCCTGATAACATCTCTCCATGGATCCTGAGAGAGGGAGCAGAAGCACTATGTTTACCCCTAACAACAATATTAAACACATCTATTGAAACAAGGAATTACCTGAGGTATGGAAGACAGCAAATGGGGTCCCAATTTTTAAAAGAGGAGACAGACAAGAAGCACTAAACTATAGACCAGTGTCAATGACATGTATAGTATGCAAAGTCATGGAGAAGATTATCAGGAGAAGAGTGGTGGAACACCTAGAAAGAAATGAGCTTATCACCAACAACCAACATGGTTTCAGGGATGGGAAATCCTGTGCCACAAACCTACTGGTGTTCTATGGCAGGGTGACAGCAGTAAGACAAGAGAGAGAGAGAGAGAGAGAGAGAGAGAGAGAGAGAGAGAGAGAGAGAGAGAGAGAGAGAGAGAGAGAGAGAGAGAGAGGTGGGTAGATTACGTTTTCTTGAACTGTAAGGAGGTGTTTGACACAGTTCCACACAAGAGGTTAGTGCAAAAACTGGAGGAGCAGGCAGGGATAACAGGGAAGGCACTACAATGGATCAGGGAATATCTGTCAGGAAGGCAGCAGCAAGTCATGGTATGAGGTGAGGTGTCAGAGTGGGCGCCTATGACGAGTGGGGTTCCACAGGAGTAAGTCCTAGCACCGGTGCTGTCTCTGGTATTCGTGAACGACATGAGGGAAGGAAGAGACTCCAAAGTATCCCTGTTGCAGATGATGTGGTCCAGGAAGAAGTACAAAGGGATCTGGACAGGCTGCAGGCCTGGTCCAGCAATTGTCTCCTGGAGCTCAACCCCACCAAGTGCAAAGTAATGAAGATTGGGGAAGGGCAAAGAAGACCGCAGACGGAGTACAGTCTAGGGGGTCAGAGACTACACACCTCACTCAAGGAAAATGAGCTTGGGGTGAGTATAACACCAGGCACATCTCCTGATGTGCACATCAACCAAATAACTACTGCATCATATGGGCGCCTAGCAAACCTAAGCACATCTTTCCAACTTCTTAATAAGGAATCGTTCAGGACCCTGTACACCGTGTACGTTAGGCCCATATTGGAGTATGCGGCACCAGTTTGGAACCCACACCTAGCCAAGCACGTAAAGAAACTAGAGGAAGTACAAAGGTTTGCAACAAAACTAGTCCCAGAGCTAAGGGGTATGCCCTACGAGGAGAGGTTAAGCAAAATCGACCTGACAACACTGGAGGATAGGAGAGATAGGGGGGACATGATAACGACATAAAATACTGAGAGGAATTGATGGGAAATCCTGTGCCACAAACCTACTGGAGTTCTATGACAGGGTGACAGCAGTAAGACAAGAGAGAGAGAGAGAGAGAGAGAGAGAGAGAGAGAGAGAGAGATAGGTGGGTAGATTACATTTTCTTGAACTGTAAGAAGGTGTTTGGCACAGTTCCACACAAGAGGTTAGTGCGAAAACTGGAGGAGCAGGCAGGGTGAACAGGTGAGCAGGTGAACAGAGACAGATTATTATTATTATAATCAAGGGGAAGCGCTAAACCCGTAGGATTATACAGCGCCGGGGGGGGGATGTGGAAGGCATTCAGGCTTAATTCGGGGAACTGGAGCACAGATCCAATTCCCTAAATCAAGAGCCCCTCACCAACATCAAGGAACCTTCCATGAGGGGGAACAGAGACAGAATGTTCCAGAGATGGGGCATAGTTGGAAGTTGAAGACACAGACGATTCACAGGGATGTCAGGAAGTATTTCTTCAGTTGCAGAGTAGTCAGTAAGTGGAATAGTTTGGGAAGCGATGTAGTCGAGGCAGGATCTATTCATAGCTTTAAGCAGAGGTATGATAAAGCTCATGGTTCAGGGAGAGTAACCCAGTAGCAGCCAGTGAAGAGGCCATGAGCTATGACTCGACCCCTGGAATCACAACTAGGTGAGTACAACTTGGTGAGTACACACACACACACACACACACACACACACACACACACACACACACACATACACACTCACCCCCTGCACCCTTCCCCCACCTATTTCCCACTCCTTCCCCTGATCCCCCCCTCTCTCTCTCACCCTCCTTCTCTCCATCCTCTCCCTCTTTCCCCCTCTCCCTCTTCTATTCCCTCTCCCCCTTTGCTTCTCCCTCCTCCTCCTCTCTCCCCATATCCCCCACTAATTCCCTCCCACCCCTCTCTCATTTCGCCACTCTCCAGCTTCCTCCTCTCCCTTCCTCCGCTCCCCCGACACACTCCGACGAACACACCACAAAACAAACACACAGAATTACATACGCTTTTCATTCTGTGGCAACCAAAAAAAAAAAATGCGTTGCCAGAGAGCAGGAAGGAAAACCAGGGCACTGGAGGATGAGTCTGCAAAGGAGGATTGGACAGCAGAGCTCATGAAAAGGGAACATGAGTGGGGAAAGAAGCTTGAAGAGCTAAGCATGAAAATGAAGGAGAGGATGGATGTAGAAAGAAAGAAGTGGGAGATGCAAGTCACAGCAGTAGATGCTAAGATACAGAGATTAGAAGAGGAATTGGAAAATCTGAAACAGCCTAAAGAACGAAAGAAAAATTTGGGAATGACATCAGAGACTGCTACCTCAGTCATAAACAAGGGGACTGTAGGGAACGATGGAGTGAATATGTATGCAGAGACCCTATCAGACCATTGCAGAGCCCTAGAAAAAGAATCACATCATGAGCAATATAGGGGACTGTAAAAAATGAAAGAGCTAAACTATTTGTGGAGGGCCTAACAGACCACAACAGAGCCCAGGGAAAGCTGAGAATGAAAATGACAGGCCACTGGGCCTAAGGACAACAGATAGTGAAGAAACTGAAGACAGGAAAGCTGCAATGGAGGAAATTAAATTGAATGAGTGGATACACAAGGATACGCAGTGGGAGAATGAAAGGGACAGGTCAGTCTTTGTTCATGGACTTCTGGAAGTTGAAGGGGAAACTTATGAAGCAAGAAGACAAGGAGAGAAAAAAGCGATCAAAAGCATCATAAAAGCAATAGGAGATGACATGACCAAGCTGGCAAATTTTCGGAGAATAGGGGGAGGTTTGCAAGAAGAAAAACCTGGCCAGTCAAAGTGACTTTCAAGGCAGAATCGACTGGAAACAGGATCCTGCAGGAGTACCAAAAGGTGTATCTTGGCTTCAATAGAACATGAGAAGAAAGGCAGAAGTTGAAAGAGATGGTACAAAGATGAAAGGAGGAAAGACAGGTGAAGATGAAGATAGACAAGAGAACCCAGACTCAGGAGAAAGATCAAATACATCCTACCTCTCAACCACCTACAGAATCCCCTCAAACAGGACAACCCCAAAGCAGCCAAACATTCTAACCCAAAACACACATGCCATATCCAATGCCCCTACCCAACTCATTACAAACTCAACCCTCACAGCAACCACCCATAGTTCCTTATCATGTCTTCCACTTTCCCAACTCCAGCATACTCCCCAGACCACAGATTCAGAAAAGAAGCTGAAGGTTTGGTATACAAATGCAGACGGAATAACAAATAAGTGTGAGGAGTGGCATGAAAGAATCAAGGAGCCATCCCCAGACATAATAGAACTCACAGAAACGAAACTCACCAGGACACAATCTTTCCACCCGGATATCAAATCCTAAGGAAAGATAGAGGAAGGAGAGGGGGAGGAGGAGTTGCACTTTTCAATAAAAACTCGTGAGGATTTGAGGAAATGAAAGGAATGGATGGAATGTGCGAAAGGGACTACTTAGTAGGAACAATCCATTCTGAAGGTCATAAGGTGGTAATTGCCAAAGAACAGCAGGAGGCCAAGAGAAGAATACGATGAGAGCAACAGAGCAATGGGTGACATACTAACCGAGGTGGCCAGAAGAGTACGGTCTACTTGGCCAAAGACTACAAACCTCACTCACGGAAAAAAATCTTAGGGTAAGTATAATACCGAGCACATCTCCAGAGGGACACATTAATCAGATAACTGCTGCAGCATATGGACATCTGGCAAACCTAAGCATAGCGTTCTGATACCTCAATAAGTAATCGTTCAAGAATCCGTACATCATATACGTCAGGCCCATACTGGAGTATGTAGCACCAGTTTGGAATCCACACCTGGTCATGCACGTCAAGAAATTAAAAAAAGTCCAAAGATTTGCAACAAGACTAGTCCCAGAGCTAAGAGAATTGTCCTACGAAGGAAGGTTAAGGGAAATTGGCTTGACGACACTGTAGGACAAGAGGGTCAGTGAAGACATGATAACGACATAAGAAATACTGCACGGAATAGACGAGGGTCACAATTGGATGTTGAAGACTCAGATGAGTCAAAGTGATGTTAAGAAGTATTTCTTCAGTAGTGGAGTTGTCATGAAATGGAATAGCCTAGAAACTGATGTAGTGGAGGTGGGAACCATACATAGTTTTAAGATGAGGTTTGATAAAGCTCATGGAGCACGGAGAGAGAGAGGACCTAGTAGCAACCAGTGAAGAGGTGGGGCCAGGAGCTATGAATCGACCCTTGCAACCACAAATAGGAGAGTACAAATAGATAAGTACACACACACACACACACACACACACACACACACACATGTCACCATAGTTGCTGATCCACAGCCGAGTTGGGTACTCCAAGCAGAAGAGTATACCATTTAGTAATTCCACAGTCACTAGTGAACGTAGCTCTACAGCTAGTTCACGATGCACCAGGTGTTGCACACCCTGGTATGGATCGTTCTGTGAAACAAGCTAGTGTGAAATACTTTTGGCCACGTATGGCAACTGACATTTCCGAGTATGTTAAGAAATGTAGAGGATGGGTGGAGCATAAAGGAAATGTCAATGGTCCTATTCCAATCCAGGTGTATCCAACTACTAGCGAACCATGTGTGTTATGGTAGACCATTTCACCAGATATTGTGAGTTAGTTCCTATTGCAGATAAGACTGCCGAGGCAGTAGCTAAAGCGTTTAAAGAACGCATTATCTGCAGGCATACCACCCCTAAGTCCCTAGCAACAGATAAAGAAGATGAATTCTGTAACGAGATGCTTGAAAATTTGTGTACCTTGTACAAGATCTCTAAATCAACCATTGTTCCCCATCATCCTGCGAGTAATGGTTTGGCAGTAAGAACAAATAAGAAAGTACTTGATGTTTTGAGAGCCACTATCAACCCCAATAGTGAAACTTGGGATGAAGTTATACTGGATGTTCAATGTGCTATAAATTCTGCTTACAATGCTTCCGTAGGTGACACTCCACATTATGCATTGTACGGTGTAGACAAGCGTTTGCCTTATGAGTTGTTATATTCCACTCCGAAACCCAATTATAACCCTGATGATTTCATAGCAACTCGCACAAGCATAGCTCAAAGTGTTTTTAGAAGAATCCGTGAAACACTTCATAAATCAACAGCAGAATTTACTAGAGTAACTAATAGCCGTGCTAAGCTGACCAAAGTTAAAGTGGATTCGAGGGTTATGCTGACTAATTTCAACAAAACATCCACAATGCCTAAGCTCGATCAAAAGTTTGTTGGCCCTTATCGAGTAGTTGAACGTATCAATGGGAATAAGTATAAGGTTAGAGAAATTAGTACTGGTCAGTATAAGGAATCGCATTTAGATCATATGAAATTAGTATGCGATGTCGAGGATGATATTTCTACACAGACTAATGTGTCAGTTGCTGATAATCCACCTGACTCTGTACCCTCTACCTCTAATACTCAGTCTGATTATCAACCCGAATGTCGTTATTCTTTGCGTACACGGCAAGTAATGAGAACCCCCCAAGTATCTTTTGTAGATACTTGATCAGATCAAGGTATGTGTTACCCATTGCAGAAGAATTCGATCCACCCAAAGATGATAACCATTCTGCATATGTAAATCTTACCCTCGCAGAGTTGGGTTTAAATGTCCATAGCCTGTATAATTAGATGTCCAAGATGAATGAGGTTGTCAACTGTGTGTTTTGTTATTAGCTGATCAGTTTTTTCAGAAAAAATTTTTTTTGTATTCACGTTCCCTCCAAATTCTGAAATCAGCAGTAATGATCAGTGCGTGCCAGATCTGCCTTTGCTGTTAAGTTACTTTCACCTTTCTAAATATATATTTATTCTTCCTCAGAATCTGTAGAGTGCATGAATACAGATCGGTTGATCAATTCCATCCTTTATTATACCATGATTTATTCTTATAATTCGTAATGCATTACGTTAACACCCATTATGTTTACATCCATTACGATACCATCCATTAGTTCTAAGTTACATATGTCGTTCCCATTGTATAGAATCAGCCCAGACCCACCTGCCTGTTCAGCCTATAGCATAGTATTGTATGTCGAGACGACATACGTAACATAACCGAGCTGTCAGCATAGTTGCTGTTCCCCTGTATATGTATATGTTATCTGAGTATCATATATTACCATCCATATGTTTTACATACATGACCCCTTGCTAGGCCCAATGACTAGTTTGTGTGACGTCACATGATGCCGCATGAGTGCGTGGGATGTGCTGCATCGGCCTCACTTCCCCGTAGGCCTAGCAGGCAACAGGACAGGCAGTTTGGGCACTCCTTGTCACAGTCTGCAATGTAAGTGTTATACACACTTGTGTTTAACTCCAACCATTAAATCTCCATGAGCCCCTCACAACACACACACACACACAACACACACACACACACACACACACACACACACACACACACACACACACACACACACACACACACACACACACATACACACACACAAACCAGTGGGGTTTTGAGAAAATGGAAGGAATGGACAGCACGGGCGAAAGGGACTACTTAGTAGGAACAATCTGAGGGACATACGGTGATAATTGCAGTAATGTACAACCCACCACAGAACTGCAGGAGGCCAAGAGAAGAATACGATGAGAGCAACAGAGCAATGGTCGACACACTAGCCGAGGTGGCCAGAAGAGCACACATCGGGGGGAACAAAGTTACTAGTTATGGGTGATTTCAATCACAAGGAGATTGGCTGGGAAAACCTGGAGCCCCATGGGGGTCCCAAAACATGAAGAGCCAAGATGATGGATGTGGTTCTGGAAAACCTCATGCATCAACATGTTAGAGACACCACCAGAGAGAGAGGTGAGGATGATCCAGCAAGACCGGACCTTGTATTCACCTTGAGTAGTTTGGACATCAAGGATATCATGTATGAAAGGCCCCTAGGAGCTAGTGATCATGTGGTTCTGTGCTTTGACTACATAGTCGAGCTCCAAGTGGAGAGAGTAGCAGGAATAGGATGGGAAAAACCAAACTACAAAAGGGGGAACTACTCAGGCATGAGGAACTTTCTGCAAGGCATTCAGTGGGAGAGGGAACTGACAGGAAAACCAGTACAAGAAATGATGGATTATGTGACAACAAAATGCAAAGAGGCAGAGGAAAGGTTTGTTCCCAAGGGAAACAGAAATAATGGGAAGAACAGAACGAGTCCTTGGTTCACCCAAAGGTGTAGGGAGGCAAAAACTAGGTGTACTAGAGAACGGAAAAGGTACAGAAGTCAGAGAACTTAGGAAAATAAAGAGATTAGCCAAAGAGCCAGAAACGAATATGCACAGATAAGAAGGGAGGCTCAGCGAAAATATGAAAATGACATAGTATCGAAAGTCAAGTCTCACCCGAAGCTGTTGTATAGCCACATCAGGAGGAAAACAACAGTCAAGGAACAGGTAATTAGACTGAGGAAGGGTGATGGGAAGTTCACAAGAAACAACCAAGAGGTATGTGAGGACCTCAACACGAGATTTAAAGAAGTATTTACAGCGGAAACCAGTAGGACTCCAGGAAATCAGAACAGGGGGCAACACCAACAAGTGCTGGATGAGGTACACATAACCAAGGAGGAGGTAAAGAAGCTGCTATGTGAAATTGACACCTCAAAGACAGTGGGACCAGACAACATCTCTCCATGGGTCCGTAGAGAGGGAGCAAGGATGCTGTGTGCACCATTAACAAAGATCTTCAACACATCCATTGAAACTGGACAACTCCCTGATTTATGGAAGATGGCAAATGTAGTCCCAATTTTTAAAAGGGGAGACAGACATGAGGCATTAAACTACAGACCTTTGTCACTAACGTGTATAGTATGCAAAGTCATGGAGAAGATCGTCAGGAGGAGAGTGGTGGAGCACCTGGAAAGAAACAAGTGTATAATTGACAACCAGCACGGGTTCAGGGAAGGAAAATCCTGTCACAAACCTACTGGAGTTTTATGACAAGGTGACAGAAGTAAGACAAGAGAGAGAGGGGTGGATCGACTGCATTTTTTTGGACTGCAAGAAGACCTTCGACACAGTTCCTCCCAAGAGGTTACTGTAAAAGCTAGAGGATCAGGCACACATAACAGAAAAGGCACTGCAGTGGATCAGAGAATACCTGACAGGGAGGCAACAACGAGTCATGGTACGTGACGAGGTGTCAGAGTGGGCGCCTGTGACAAGCAGGGTTCCACAGGGGTCAGTCCTAGGACCTGTGCTGTTTTTGTTATATGTGAATGACATAACGGAAGGGATAGACTCAGAAGTGTCCTTGTTTGCAGATGATGTGAAGTTAATGAGTTTAACACTGCCAAATGCAAAGTCATGAAGATTGGGGAAGGGCAAAGAAGACCGCAGACACAATATAGTTTAGATGGTCAAAGACTGCAAACCTCACTCAAGGAAAAAGATCTGGGGGTGAGTATAACACCGAGCATATCTCCTGAGGCGCACATCAATCAGATAACTGCTGCACCATACAGGCATCTGGCAAACCTACAGATAGCGTTTCGATACCTCAGTAAGGAATCGTTCTAGACTCTGTATACCATTTACATCAGGCCCATACTGGAGTATGCAGCACCAGTTTGGAACCCACACCTGGTCAAGCACATCAAGAAATTAGAGAAAGTACAAAGGTTTGCAACAAGACTAGTCCCAGAGCTAAGGGGATTGTCCTATGAAGAAAGGTTGAGGGAAGTCGGCCTGACGACACTGGAGGACAGGAGGGTCAGGGGAGACATGATAACGACATATAAAATACTGTGCAGAATAGAGAAGGTGGACAAAGACAGGATGTTCCAGAGATGGGACACAGAAACGAGAGGTCACAATTGGAAGTTGAAGACTCAGATGAATCAAAGGGATGTTAGGAAGTATTTCTTCAGTTATTGAGTAGTCAGGCCTTGGAATAGCCTAGAAAGTGACGTAGTGGAGGCGGGAACCATACATAGTTTTAAGGCGAGGTTTGATAAAGCTCATTGAGCAGGGAGAGAGAGGACCTAATAGCAATCAGTGAAGAGGCAGTATAACCAGTTTGTTTGGTGTTCTGGTAGCGGGGAGTAAATGATACGTCTTCGGAGGCTTCTTACTTTATTGTTAAGTCATGGTGGGTACACAGGCTTGTGTGGGTTGCCCATGGCCCAGGAGGGGCCATGCCCACAAGGGAGAGAGGAGTGAACACTTCTTGACTGAGTGAAGGGTGTTGCCAGAGTGAGAGTGAGGCAAGGGCAGGCAGGCTGGCGTGCCCACCGAGAGGCCTGGCTAAAGAGGGCAGCACCTTAGTGCCGCAAAATATGAGCTAAGTTGGCAGACAGCATGAGCTGTCTGTGCAGACAGAACAGGCTGTCTACATATGCTCGGCCACCTACCGCGCATCATCCCGACGCAACAATACTGGTGGTAAAAGAAACTCGGTCTCTCTCTCATAGGAACAGGGCACAGAACACAAAATAAAAACATATATATACATATGGACATGGAAAAAAAAACTTCCTACAGGGAGGGAAGAAAAAAACATGAGGGGTGTGCTAAACATCATGGTCAAAGGCTGTGAGCATCGAAGGGCATCACTGCACGCCTTCCTGCATCTGGACAGATACTGCAACACGCGAGACATTGCTGTGGCTGAGCTGTGACATAACAGAGTACGGTCTCCTCTGGAACGGTGAAGCAGTCATCGTAGGAGTTGCTGCAGGTTTTCACTCAACCTGGGGCACGACATGCTGGTGCCCTTGAGTGAGGCGTTGACAAAACTCGGCAACTGGGCAGGACTTCTGGCAAGTGACTCAGGAGGACACTTCTCGACTGGTACTGTCCCTGGGATGTCACTGCCGGCAAGCGTGGAGTGAGTTGTGGCAGAGACGACTGGGCGAAACACCTGGGAGTCATGACATCATACACCAGACTGCAGTGAGAGAGCTAGCAGTCAAAGTAACATCTTTGTGCAGGCTGCTCACTGAAGCTTGTGACACGAGGCTGACACAGTGCCTGCCGACAGGGCTAACTGCGGCTTGACGAGTGTCATTCTGTCGGCAGTTGGAGTTACAGCAGAGGTTAGTCTAAGCGTCCCCAGACTTGTTTCTCTACATATAACTACACTCTGAAGGTCTGGAGGTGAAGTGAAACAAATCTCAATGGGAATCGTAGCAGGTACGATTCTGCAGAACATCACGAGCGACGAGCATAAGAGCTTTCTGTACAAGGGGGCTCATACGCTCAGGGGCTGACTGATAACAGCCATCAAACGCACTGGTCACATCGGGTGACTTAGCACAGTGGTGCTACTCAGGTCTGGCTCAGACCTCACTGGACACATGGAAACTACACACACCCACGGTACATGTGGTACACTAACATGTAGAACACTGACTGAGAGGAATTAATTAACACATGACATATCTCTTCTCTCAATCTTCTCGACAATACTGAAATAATTACTAGAAACACTAGATGTGACATCATGTGATGTTGCACAGTGAAGTCAGCAGCACTGTGATGTCAGCAGACATCTCGAGGTGACGTCAGGTAGACATCATGACGTCATGAAGTCGGGCAGCATCGTCGGTGACGACAATGTGATGCGGGCAGCAGACCACAGCATGTGGCCTGGGACATCTAGTAACTCATGTGGCTTGTAGATCCATGTGACATTGCCCACACCCAACGTGGCATTGGGATCCATGTGGCATCATGATCTACGTAGCATGCTGATCCACGTAGCTTCGAGTGGCCTCGGGCACTTGGACACACAGCTCTGGCAATGAATTCACATGGAAAACAGCGGAAACACAGGAGAGGGAGTGGGCAGTGGTGAGTGGTGTATGGTAGGCTGGTGAGGTGTGAGAGTACAGCAGGGTAAGGCAAGGAACGGCCACTTCCTCCTCTCCCACAAACATGAGGAGAAACTCACACTGGACACAGAAATCACCACAAAACTCACCTCTGGCTTGCTGAAACAGCTGTGCTGAGCTGAACAACAACAGCAACATACAAGTGACACTGAACACGTGCCTTGAGAAACAGCATGGGACGCTGTAGCGTGGGGTCGCTGGGACACCACTTACAATTCTCGAAGAAATTCGGCAAATTTCGGCTGGATCCTGCTTGTACCTGTGTCTGGATGCTGAAACGTGCAGACACGACATCAGGATAACTCGTTGAGAGATGGATGCTTCTTGTATAGGGTGATAAAGTGAAGATGACTTCATACCTTCCTTCCTCTCTCCGGGCAAACACAACTGCTGCGACCACCGTTTCCCACCAATGTGAACGGGTTTATTTGGTGTTCTGGTAGCGGGGAGTAAATGATACATCTTCGGAGGCTTCTTACCTTATTGTTAAGTCGTGGTGGGTACACAGGCTTGTGTGTTGTGCCCATGGCCCGGGAGGGCCATGCCCACGAGGGAGAGAGGAGTGAACACTTCTTGACTGAGTGAAGGGAGTCGCCAGAGTGAGAGTGAGGCAAGGGCAGGCAGGCTGGCATCCCACCGAGAGGCCTGGCTACAGAGGGCAGCACCTTAGTGCCACAAAATACGAGCTAAGCTGGCAGACAGCATGGGCTGTCTGTGCAGACAGCATGGGCTGTCTGTGCAGACAGCATGGGCTGTCAGTGCAGACAGCATGGGCTGTCTGTGCAGACAGCATGGGCTGTCCGTGCAGACAGTACAGGCTGTCTACAGCAGGGCCAGGAGCTATGACTCGGCCCCTGCAACCACAAATAGGTGAGTACAAATAGGTGAGTACACACACACACACACACACACACACTCAAACATTCACAAACACACACACACACACACACACACACACACACACACACACACACACACACACACACACACACACACACACACACAAACAAACATACACACACACACACACACACACACACACACACACACACACACACACCACACACACACACACACACACACATACACACACACTCTGACCCGAAGCTGTTATACAGCCACATCAGGAGGAAAACAACAGTCAAGGACCAGGTAATCAGGTTAAGGAAGAAAGGAGGAGAGACAACTAGAAATGACCGTGAAGTATGTGAGGAACTCAACAAGAGATTCAAAGAAGTGTTCACAGAGAAGACAGAAGGGGCTCCAGAAAGACGGAGAGGTGGGGTACACCAACAAGTGCTGGACACAGTACACACAACCCAGAAAGAAGTGAAGAGGCTTCTGAGTGAGCTAGATACCTCAATGGCAATGGGGCCGGATAACATCTCTCCATGGGTCCTGAGAGAGGGAGCAGAGGCACTATGTGTACCCCTAACAACAATGTTCAATACATCTATCGAAACAGGGAGATTGCCTGAGGCATGGAAGACAGCAAATGTAGTCCCAATCTTTAAAAAGGGAGACAGACATGGAGCACTAAGCTACAGACCAGTTTCACTGACATGAAAAGTACGCAAAGTCATGAAGATTATCAGGAGAAGAGTGGTGGAACACCTAGAAAGCAGCCAACATGGTTTCAGGGATGGGAAATCCTGTGTCACAAACGTACTGGAGTTTTATGACATGGTGACAGCAGTAAGACAAGAGATTGGGGGGTGGGTGGATTGCATTTTCATGGACTGCAAGAAGGCGTTTCACACAGTTCCACACAAGAGATTAGTGCAAAAACTGGAGGACCAAGCAGGGATAACAGGGAAGGTACTACAATGGATCAGGGAATACTTGTCAGGAAGACAGCAGCGAGCCATGGTACTTGGCGAGGTGTCAGAGTGGGCGCCTGTGACCAGCGGGGTCCCACAGGGGTCAGTCCTAGGACCAGTGCTGTTTCTGGTATTTGTGAACGACATGACGGAAGGAATAGACTCCGAAGTGTCCCTGTTTGCAGATGACGTGAAGCTGATGAGAAGAATTCATTAGATCGAAGACCAGGCAGAACTACATAGGGATCTGGACAGGCTGGAAACCTGGTCCAGCAATTGGCTCCTGGAGTTCAATCCCACCAAGTGCAAAGTCATGAAGATTGGAGAAGGACAATGAAGTCTGCAGACGGAGTACAGTCTATGGGGCCAGAGATTACAAGCTTCACTTAAGGAAAAAGATCTTGGGATGAATATAACACCAGGCACAACTCCTGAAGCGCACATCAACCAAATAACGGCTGCAGCATATGGGCGCCTAGCAAAAGTCAGAACAGCATTCCGACATCTTAATAAGGAATCGTTTAGGACCCTGTACACTGTGTACGTTAGGTCCATATTGGAGAATGCGGCACCAGTCTGGAACCCACACCTAGCCAAACATGTAAAAAAACTAGAGAAAGTGCAAAGGTTTGCAACAAGACTAGTCCTAGAGCTAAGAGGTATGTCCTACGAGGAGAAGTTAAGGGAAATCAACCTGACGACACTGGAGGACAGGAGAGATAAGGGGGACATGATAACGACATATAAAATACTGAGACGAATTGACAAGGTGGACAAAGACAGGATGTTTCAGAGATGGGACACAGCAACAAGGGGACACAGTTGGAAGTTGAAGACACAGATGAATCACAGGGATGTTAGGAAGTACTTCTTCAGCCACAGAGTAGTAAGGAAGTGGAATAGTTTGGGAAGCGATGTAGTGGAGGCAGGATCCATGCATAGCTTTAAGCAGAGGTATAATAAAGCTCACGGTTCAGGGAGAGTGACCTAGTAGCGACCAGTGAAGAGGCGGGGCCAGGAGCTTGGACTCGACCCTGCAACTTCAACTAGGTGAGTACATACACACACACACACGCAAACATACACACACACACACATACATACACACACACACACACACACACACGCACACACTCACACACACACACACACACACACACACACACACACACACACACACACACACACACACACACACACTCACCACACACACACACACACACACACACACACACACACACACACACACACACACGAACACACGAACACACACACACGAACACACACACACACACACACACACACACACACACACACACACACCACACACACACACCCACAACACACACACTCACTCACACACACGCACACACACATACACATACACATACACACACACACAAACATACGCACACACACAAAGAAAAGGAGAAAAAACAACTAAGGGATAAACTAAAAAATAACGTCAGTGACAGGAAGGAGAGTCAGGGAATGCACTGACAGGCGTGGAAGCTCAGCCTGCAGAGAAACACCTTGCACACTCCCACCTAGACTCCCCATTCATGACTAGCCCCTTTCGAACTGAAACACAATAACCCAAAACAAGCCATAGTCTACATCACTTCCTACACCCACAGTCTTCGCCCCTCTCTGTGCCAGAAAAATCCTCTTGCCCCCATCTTCCTTCACCTACGTTCATTATCTTGACCCTTCCTTCTCTTGGAAAGAACAGATGTAATCTTCCCAGCTGGATATCATATTATGAAGAAGTAGAGAGAAAACAGAGGAGGTAGAGTAGCACTTCTAATCAGAATCCTGTGGAATTTTGAGAAGATAAGACAAACACAGAAAAGACAAATGAATACATAGTAAACACGCTCAGGATTGGGGAACCTGTGATGATGATAACAGTGATGTACAACCCTCCAATGAACAGCGGGAGATGAAGATTGGAGTACAACGATAATAATAGAGAGATGATGGACACAACAGTAAAGATAGCAAGAAGAGCTAAGACTTTAACCACAAGAAAACAGACTGTGTGAAACTGGACCTAAACAATGAACCAGAAACGAAATGGGCTAAGATGCTTGAAGTGGTAATGGAGAACTTCATGCATCAATTTGTCAAAGAATCAACTAGAGAGAGAGAGAGAGGAGGGGATTAACCAGCAAGGCTGTGCCTTATGTTCACCCTGGGAGATTCTGACATAAAGTTTATTGAACAAGAGAACCGACTTGTTGCTAGTTACCGCGCGGTCCTAACTTCTGAGTATTTCATTGAAATAAACTTGGAGAGAGACTACAGAGGCATAAGGCAATTCCTGAATTAGTGGAAATGCAAATGGAAGAGAGAGAAATTCATTCCCTGAAGCAGAAGACACAGTGGCAAGAACAGAGAGAGCACATGGTTCACCCATAGACGCAGAGAAGCAAAAGCTAATAATGCTAGAGCATGGAAGAAATGTAGAGGATAAAGAATGCAGGAAAATAAGGAGCCAAAAAAGAATATGCACTGGTAAGAAAGGACGTTCAACGAATATTTAGTGACATAACATTGAAAGCTAAATCCCACTCAAAGTTTCACTGCAATCACATCAGGAGGAAGACAATAATGAGGGACCAGGTAATCAGACTAAAGAAGGAAAGGGGAAAGCTCACGGGTTTTAACCATAAAAAAAATGTGAGGAGCTCAGCAGAAAAATTGAGGAAGTATTCTTGGAATCAATATAGACTGTGCGAGAGAGCCATAGATGAAGAGTGAACCAGCAGACGCTCGACACAATACATGTGACATATGATGTGAGGAAATTGTGCATAGATAATAGAGGACAGAAGACCGAGGAGTAATATAATAACTTACTGAGAGAAACTGATAGACAGACTGTTAGAGGGACGGGAAACATGAGCAAAGGGGCTCAGCATAATGTTGAAAACACATACAAGTCAAATTCATGTTAGAGAGTATTTCTTCAGCTATAGAGTGATCAGGAAGTGATACGACCTAGACAGTGGAGTGGTAGAAGCATGATCCATACATAGTTTTAGGAGAGATACGATAAGGATCTTGATGCCAGGAGAGAACACATCCAGTAATGGACAGCTAAGATACGGGGACAGGAGCAGAGATCGACCCTTCCAACCACTTATAGAGTATGTGCGCGCGCACACACACACACACACACACACACACACACACACACACACAATAATGTTAAAAAATATTTAAATAGTAGTAGTAGTAGTAGTAGTAGTAGTAGTAGTAATAATAATAATAATAATAATAATAATAATAATAATAATAATAATAATAATAATAATAATAATAATAATAACGAAAATTAATTACAATTAATCCCTTTTATTTCACTCAGTGAACATTAAATGACATTTAACATTAATCTGACTACGCTAGAAAGCAAAATGCCTCAGCAGAGAGTGTAAACTGATCTTGTCGTTGAGAATCATTTCACTGACTCCGACTACGTCAGTGGGATCCCCATTGTATGTCATCATCTGAACGGGAATTCATCTCTGTAACTCTCCGTGACATATTTATTAAAGGGATTTTTGTGATACTTTTTTAGATCTTATGCATTTTGTACAGTCCAGTACCCGCAACAATAGTACTCGTGTTTGTGTGTGTCCACTCGTGTATATGTGGCTATATGGGTTAACTCACAGCTCTTGGCCCCGTCTCTTCGCTGGTCTCTACTACTCTCTCCCTGCTCCCGTACTTCTTAAAGCTATATATGGATCCTGTCTTTACTGCTTCACTTTCTAGATTGTTCCATTTCCTGACAACTCTAAGACTAAATAAATACTTTCTAACATCCCTATGACTTATCTGAGTTTTGAAGTTCCAGTTTTGTATGTGTGTGAAAGAGAGAGAAAGAGAGAGAAAGAGAGAGAGAGAGGGGGGGGGGACAGCGTGAAACAAGCTTTTATGCCACAAGACGGGCAGAAAGCAGCAACTTCACTCTGGCTGTACCCTTCTCCAGAACATCACTCCATCTGAGATCATATATACCCAGGATGACTCGAGTCTGGAACACATTCGTACAGCATAATGATGTCAACGAGGTAAATTCAGCTGATCAAATGAAAATGCTGGCCCACAGATGGCTCCAACTTCATCCTGTTCCCTACTCGTATGTCTCATAACAATAAAAATGCTTTCAAATGAGCTGATGTAGGTAACAGCTCTTAGCTTGTCAATAAAGTTAGGAATTCTTAACCTGTAAACAGCTTGTTAATAAACCTAGGGATCCTTAACCTTGTCAAACCCTGTGTAAAAGAGAGAGAGAGAGAGAGAGAGAGAGAGAGAGAGAGAGAGAGAGAGAAGAGAGAGAGAGAGAGAGAGAGAGAGAGAGAGAGAGAGAGAGAGAGAGAGAGAAAGAAAGAATAAAATTTATTAGGGCATTGAACAATTGCTTGTGCTGCCTGGCTTCCTCTGGGAGTTACCGAGGGCTTCTCGATCGTTAAGTGCCATTATCACTGTCGTTACGAACATGACAAGCAATGTCTGCTTCATTAAATATAAGTCAACTACGGGGCGAACATGCTGCTAGGGGTGGCTCAGTCAGTAGCTGTAAGTTACTGACGGTTGCGTTATGTGGGATATAGTAAAATGCACTTATATGATTGGCTTTTTCAAGCTAACAAATCTCTGAGCTTCCTGCCCTACGTTATATAGGAAAAGGCAGCACTTAGTATATATTCTGATGAATATGTCCTGATGTCTTTGGACTGAGTCGAACAGTGCATTTACAAATGGAGAGGTATGTCTCCGAGAGTTTTTCTACTTGCTTGGTCAACCAGGCTGCTGCTGTTAGTGGTCTGCAACCCCACATATCCATCACAGCCTGGTTGATCTGGCACCTGGTGAAGATACTTGTTCAGTTTCTTCTTGAAGACTTCTACACTTGTCCCAACAGTGTTTCTGATATCTTCTGGTAATATGTTGAAAAATGTGGACCACGAATGTTGATACATTGTTTCCTTATTGTGTTTTTCATTCTGTTTATCTTGCACTTCCTTCCATCTCTCTTGTTCAAGTGGGTTGTTATGGCAGTGTGCAGATTTGGGGCAAGGCCCTCAAGTGGCTTCCAGGTATATATTATCATGTATCTCTCTTTAAGGTGTTCCCCGCAATTTAAATGTTTTATTTACTCTATGTGAGTCTTAAACGATCTTTGTATTTGTTCCAGCTCTGATATTTCTCCTGTCCTGAATGAGGCCGTCAACACCGAGCAATATTCCAAATGAGGAAGTACGAGAGATTTAAAAAATGTCACCACTGGCACTATTTTCCTCCTGGCTGTCGCGACCTTTGTCTTATTATGTTCTTTGAAACAAAAGTCAACTTTCGTTTGAGTTCTTCATTCTTTCCATATCTAAGCAGCTGGAACTTATCACCATTAAATGTCATGTTGTTCTCCACTGCCCACTGGAGAATCCTGATTATATCTTCCTGTAATTTTTCATTGTTTTCTGCCGAAGTGACTTCCATGTTTATTTTAGTATCAACCATAAATGATAATACAAAACTGTGACTGGCATTTATATCTATGCTATGTGAATAAGAAACAGTAGAAGTGCCATGACAGCGCCTTGGGGAACCGAGCTTTTTACATTGCTGGTCCTGGATTGTGCTCTGTTTACTACTACTTTTTGTGTTGTGTGTGTTAGGAACCCGAGCCTCCATCTGCCTGTCTTCCCATTTCGTATGAAATCCCCCCATGATCACATTTGTCAAACGCCCTTGCAGAGTCTGTTTATATAACATCTGTGTTTTGGTAGTCTTCTGTCATAGTGGTTCAGCAGCTTTGACAGACATGATCATCCGCTCTAAAACCATGCTGGTTTGGATTATGTCGATTTTGCTGCTCCAAGAAATTTGTAATATATTATCTCATCACTTTCTCGAAGATTTTTATGATGTGGGAAATAAGGGTCTGTAATATTTAGCTAGTGTTTTACTACCTCCTTTATGCAAAGGAGCTATGTCTGCACTCTCGAAGTTCTCTGGTATTTCACCTAGATCTAGGATCTTTCTCCAGAGAATACTGAGGGCTCGAACTTTTTTATAAACAGGGAATTCCATGAATTTGGTCCAGATGCTGAGTGGCCATGCTTTCAATTTCTCTTTCGAATTCAGTGGGATTAGTAATAATGTCAGTTAGTTGGTCTTCACGTCCTTCTGCTGGAATGAAAATGGTTTTTCCATTCTCTACCTTGCTGTCATATAGTGGGTTGCTGAACACCGATTAGTACCGTTCTTTTAGAATTTTGCTCATTTCCTGTTCGTGAGTCTCCTCTCATTAAGGATCCAATTCTAAAGGTAGCTCTTAGCTTGGATTTTATATTTTGAGTTTCTTGCAATATCCAAAAAGGAAGAAGCACATTTTCCAGATGTGCTTCTTCTGTTTGGCATAACCATCCTGAGTTTTTACTCTGTTAGGATCTGTCGGCTTGCGACATATTATATCTTTAAGCAATTCGGTAACCCGTTTTCTCCGTATGTATTATCATCTACGCTCTCTCTATATATTTGTATTCTGGGTTTTGTCAATGGTACATATTTAATACAGACCATGTATTCTTCTGTATTCAACTTCTCCAGACACTGGCGATGATTTAGGGTACCAATGTGTGTTTCCCAGGATATATATAATATGTATGATAGTCCTTGGTTTATTTTGTCCCAGTCAATTCTGTGGTTGTTGAAATTAAACTTACTGAACAAACCTTCTTCTGTTACATTAGTGCTGTAGTTCCCAAACCCTTGGTTAATACTCATTTGTATTTATTTGATGTTGTGATTAGAGTATATTGTTTTTGTGATTGTTATGTCTGATTAATTCATCGTCGTTTGTGTATATCACATCCAGTGTATTTTCATTTCTAGTGGGATCAGTTATCTGTTGGTTCAATGCGAACTTTTCACAGAGCCTCATCAGTTCCCTGGTATGTACCTGCTGAGCCAGAGTGCTTCCAGGAGCTATTTCTGGTATAACGTTGTGTTCAGCCATCTTCCATTTAATCCCAAATATTCTCACATCTGGGATTAAATGTTTCTCATAACTAGTGAACAGGTGAAATGTAAACTTAATTAACAGCTCCAGTGTGTCGATAGGCCGAATTAACCAACCAACGCAGGAAACAAGGCTATATGCACCGAAAAGTTCATCTCTCAGTGTATATGCACTAAGATTTTACTTTTTCGTCTGTTGTAGGGATAAAAGTATTCTTTACCAGTAGAAAGGAGGCCACATGTAGTCATAATTTTTTTTTTTGTTGACCGATAGGATCTAAACCAAATTTCCAACTAACAAACAAAAGGGACACAAGGATACCCAGTATATATACCTTGAGAGGTGTGCATCTCTTCAAGTATATTGGTGGAAAGTTTTCTTTATTGCCTATTTTATTAGATATTTAAGTATTGCTGACTGATGATGAGCAGGTTACATTCAGTTTCAATTATTCTTATGGTTTAAAAAGACACGTGAGCAAACACTAGGACATATTTATTAGAAAACGTTTCGTTCCTGGGCGATTAGCGAGGCTTCCAAACATCGTCTGGAAGCCTCGCTAACCGCCACTGAACATGACACTGAACATAACATTGTAAGCTACAAATTTAAAAAAAAAAAAATGCATACATGATACTCAAGCAGATAATGCACCACCAACTTAGCAACACAGGAATCACATGATCTCATTGTCTATCTATCCTCATTCCAAATGTGGCATTTTTCAGGTCATTTGTGTCACTCGCACCTCACTCTATGATTAATATACGAGTATACACTATCACTTTAATATCTGTGTTACAAGTGATCAAGGTCCCAGGACCGGAACGTTTTCTAATAAATTTGTCCTGGTGTTTGCTCAGATGCCTTTTTAAACCAATTTATCGGTATTAATCATCAAGGTTTATACGAATTATTTTTATTGTATGTTTAACCAGATTATTACTCCAGAGGTGGAATTAAGGATGTATTGAGAGGTGTGTATCTCTCAGTGAATATATCCTGCGAGAATACTTTAAGAACATAAGAAAAAGGAGCACTGCAGTAGGCCTACCGGCCCCATGCTTGGCAGGCCCAAGTCACAACCACCTAAAGGAAGGAACAATGTTACAGGCCTACTGGCTCATGCTAAAGCGGTCTAACTCACACCCACCCGCACCCACTCATAGTTTTTAATTTCAATGGCGATACTCTAGAGTTTGCTCCACTCATCCACTATACTATAAGTCCCAAATCAATGTTTTCCTATATCCTTTCTAAATCTATTTTTATCCAATTTGAACCCATTGCTTCGAGTCCTGTCTTGGTTAGATATTTTTAACACGTTATTTACATCCCCTTTATTCCTGTTTTCCATTTGTACACCTCAATCATATCCCCCATAATTCTACGCCATTCTAGAGAGTACAGATACGATGCCCTCAGTCTAACCTCGTACGAAGGATTTCTGATACATGGAGTCTATTGCACGTTTTCCAGCATATATACGTATGTCCTTTCTGTAATACGGAATAATCAAAATGAGGAATGCCCTTAAGATTCCTGTTATTTATTCCTCTAGATATAAAGCCAAGAATTCTATTCGCTTTGTTGCGATCACTTGTTGCAAACCACAACTCCTAAATCTTTTTACCATTCAGAGTAAGATTACATTATTTAATTTATAAGCTTCATGGTTATTTTCTTTTCCAAGGCTTAGAACACTGTACATTTGTCTTTGTTGAAATGCATCTGCGCATCATATATTTGTTATCCGATACCTTCCTTCTTAATTATATTATATACAGTCCACCGAACAGTGTTTGCATCGCAGTGATCTGAAAATATTACACTGAAATAATTCTGACTTGATGGTCATTTAAGGCTGTCTGGTGTCAGACAGATTGTCAACAAGGTAATTCCTCCTGGACATGTATTTAACCATAAACTAAGTCTCATTGGTAGTAGTATTTATTTCGTTCAAGTTTAGTATTTCTTCGAACCACATGGATAGTTTGCACTCTGTTAAAGCTAGTTTATCAAACTTTAAGCTAGCCTGGGAACAGTAGCAGAAAATTTAGCCTAACTTCCATACATTGCTATTAAAGAAAGAGACCAAAGAAGATAATTAGCTTTAAGCTAGCCATAAAGTAGCTTTCAGCTATCAATATTAATTATTTCTAAGCTAGCAGTAATATTTGGCTCTAAGTTCGCAATGATAAATATAAGCCACTAAAAATAATTAGCTTTGAGATAAGAATCATTATGATAATATTATAACCGAATACTGAGACTCCAAAGATAATCTCTTTCATATTCGACAACTGGTAAATTTCGTCATATTTCAGGAAATTTTGTGATTGGGTGTTAGCCAGAATTTTTCCTATCTACAATCTTCATACATTATTATTATTTTATGCATGCTGTGAGATATACATAATAATTCATGTTGTTAAACAGACGTGGAAACAAAATGCCACGATACTTAATATATGATCAAGATCATGCTAATAATATATCTTATATTTTTGTTTCTTAATCTTGTTTATGAACTATACTTTACTATATGAGTCAGGTACATTGCTCACGAATTTGCAGCTACATATCTAAGTCGCATCAATTTTAGGATGCGAAGGAACCCACAGTAAAGTTTATAATACTATATTAACCATTTATGCATACCTATGTAATATATGATCATCCACACGTAGTTTCCCTGTGACAGAAGTATTTTTAATTTGTGTTCATACCTCACCGTAAATTCCCATGGTTCTAGGCCTATAATACAATGTGTTGTAAAACTGTGTTGATACGAGAAAGCCTATTAAATTATTGAATTCTCATTATTATCACAATAATGGCCAAGGTAATTGCAATATTTAAGGCAAGGGAAGACACGAAAGTAATTAAAAGTGGAATGGATCATAAAGGATAAAAACATTTTTCAAGGCATATAAGGGTTACGTATCTGGTGCCATGGATAAGCGCGGAGAAGCTTTAGTTAGTAACACTGTGGATACGTTGATGAGTAAGACACATAACTGTGGACTTGAAACTAAAAAAAAAGATGCATATCAGTCGCTGCTTGATCCGAAAAATTTATCCCCGTATGTCCCACTGCCTCAATGAACGCGACTGGAATTGTGCAGAGCTCAGTATAAGTTGATAATGCAGTTAAATATTAGAGTTGAAGATTGGAAGGGAATCAAAAGAGGCATTCACAACTTCACAAGTCATCATAAGAAACTTATATCCATTTTTTTAGTATAAATGGTAAAGTAGTTGCGAATGAGTTAGTGCTTGGGTTGCTAAATCTAGCTATGACAATCTTCCCAGTATCACACAGGCGAAATCAATGGACAAATATGATGCAAGGGAGAGACTGATTTGTTTTATGCTCAGCAAGGAAGATGACTAACTTTCCTTTCACTAACTTTAAACTTGATGCAGCACTAACAAAAGGCAGCTCCACGTCATCTGAGGAGGATGGTATTACTTACAACATACTCAGATTCCTGAATCGATTACCACGTAATCCTTTACTTGAATTATATAGCATGAGCTACGTAACTGGGGAGCTCCCTAAATCTTGGACCAACGGCCGTCTCATCATTCCCATTCCTAAGCCCAATCAACAGAACTCGTCTCGCCCAATGTCTCTTATTAGCTGCTTGTATGAAACATTAGAGAGGATGATTCCTAATCTCCTCATGCACAGAATCAAGCAATTTTTGTCTTCCCGGTTGCATGGTTTCATGCATGGAAGGAGCAAGCATCGCTGAATAACCTCCTTTCTCACCCTGCACACTGACAGCTCATACACTACCTTCCTTGACTTTAAATCTGCTTTTGATGTAGCCATCCGGCATATAATCATTAGTGAACTTGCCAGAATGGATGTATGAGGATGGCTTCTCCGCTGGATTAAAGGCTACCTGTCCAACAGGAAGTCTTCTGTGTTGTTCCAGACTTTGAATTAAGAACATAAGAAAAAAGGAACACTGCAGCAGGCTTACTGGCCTATGCGAGGGAGGTCCAGTTCTCCAACCGGCTTAAGCCAATGCCTGGACCTAGTCAGGTCAGTCACATTCACTTAAGGGAGAAGCACGGCATCAGACCCACTCATGTATTTATCCAACCTATTTTTAAAACTGCACAACGTCTTGGTTTCTAGGAAGGAACTCGGGAGTTTGTTCCGCTCATCCACAACTCTATTACCAAGCCAGTGCTCTCCTATATCCTTCCTGAATCTGATTTTTTCCAATTTAAAACCAGTGCTGCGAGTCCTGTCAATGCTAGATATATTTATCACGCTATTTACATTCTCTTTATTAATTCCTGCTTTCCATTTATACACATCAATCATATCCCCCTTAATTCTACGCTTTTCTAGAGAGTGCAGATTCAGTTATAGTGATCAGTCTGTCCTCATAGGGATGATTTCTGATACATGGGATCAACTTCGTCGATCCTCCTTTGTACGTTTTCCAGTGAATTTATATCCATTCTGTAATACGGTGACCAAAACTGTGGAACATAATCTAAGTGAGGCCTAACCTGAGATATATAGAGTTGAAGAACAACCTGAGGACTTCTATTATTTATACTTCTTGATATGAAGCCAAGGATTCTGTTAGCTTTATTGCAAACGCTTATGCACTGTTGTCTTGGTTTCAGATTACTGCTAACCAAAACTCCTAAATCCTTTTTGCAATCTGTAATATTATGATCTACATTATTTAGTTTATATGTGACATGGATATTTTCCTGTCCAACATTTAGAACTTTGCGTTTGTCTATATGAAACTGCATCTGCCACTTCTCCGACCACTGCATCAGTCTATTCATATATCTAATGTCTTCATTAGAATGAATTGGACGGCCTGTTTTGGTGTGATCATCAAATTTGCTTATGTCGCTATTTATTCCCTCATCTATATCGTTTAAGTAGATTATGAACTACAAGGGGCCCAAAACTTACCCCTGTGGAACACCGCTTGTGGCGTGCCCCAATTCTGATTTCTCCCCATTTATGCAAACTCTCTGCTACCTATTTGTCAGCCATGCCTCTACCCAGGAAAAAATTTCTCCTATTGTGTGTGCCTTAAGTTTTCTCAACAGCCTCTGATGTGGAACTCTATCAAAAACCTTACTGAAGTCCATATACAAAATATCATATTCAATACCATGATCTACCTCCTCAAATACCTTAGTGAAGAAGGTTAGTAAATTCGTAAGACAGGAACGCCCCTTTGTAAAACTGTGCTAAGATTCATTAATCAATTTATGCCTTTCAAGATGGCTACGAATTGCTTCGGCAATTATTGCTTCCATAAATTTACCATCTAAGGACCTGTCACATGCTTTGAAAATAGGTATTACATTTGCCATTTTCCACTTGTCTGGCACTATGCTAGTTTGTGGTGATGTATTGAAAAGATTTACCAAAGGTATGCTAAGTTCCTCTTTACATTCCTTTAAAACCCTCGCGAACAGTTCATCAGGGCCTGGGGATTTGTTAGGTTTTAATTTCTCTATTTGTCTGAGGACTATGTCACTAGTTACCCTAATAGTGCATAGTTTATTATTGTCCTGTTCTACATAATTTATTATTTCTGAAATTTCGCTAGTATCTTTTTGAGTAAAAACTGAGAGGAAGTAGGTATTGAAAAGTTCACACATTTCCTTATCCCTGTCATTGATCTGACCTGAGTTACTCTTAAGTGGGCCTATCTTGTCATTAATCTTACTTCTGTATACCTGAAAGCACCCTTTTGGGTTAGTCTTTAAATCCCTTGCGACTTTAGCCTCATAATCCCTTTTTGCTTTTCTTATTCCTTTTTTTATTTCTCTCTTTAACTGAATATATTGATTTCTTAACTGCCTCTCCCCTCTTTTGATATGCCTGTATATGCCTCTCTTTTCACCAGTAAGATGCTTTAATCTATTGTTTATCCATTTTGGATCATTTTTATTAGATCTAATTTCCCTACTCAGAACAAAAGTTGTCTGGGCGGCCAGCACTATGCTCTGAAATACACCATATTGGCAACCAACCCTTCCTATCTGACCCATAGTAAAGTTATCCCAATTCAGCTCACCCAGGTAATTTCTCAGTCCCATGAAGTCGGCCAAGCGGAAATCTGGGACAGAGACTTGATTGTAGTTATCTTGGTAATTCCATGATATTTTAAAACTAAGTGATTTGTGATCGCTTTCCCCGAGGCTGTTGAACAGTCTTGGACCTTGGACACTTATGATGTTTTCTCTTAGTGTACCAATGGCGCCCCTACTTTTCATTAGAGGTATTTTGCAATGCCTGCCCTGTCTTTTACTTTCATAGGGAGTGATTTCTGTGTGCCGATTCAGGACCATTCCTTCTAGGATTTTCCGAGTGTAGATTATGATATTTCTCTCTCGCCTGCATTCCAACGAGTACAAGTCAAGTGCTTCCAAGTGTTACCAGTAGTTCAGGTGTTTGATAGAACTTATATGTGCAGTAAAGGTTCTCTGTACACTCTCTAGATCTGCAATTTCACCTGCTTTCAAAACAGGTGTTAATGTACAGTTGTGATGAATATTCCAGCAATATTCCAGCCTGGAGAGAACAACTGATTTAAAAAGGATCATCACTGGTTTTGCATCTCTTGTTTCGAACGTTCTCATTATCGATCCTATCATTTTCTTTGCAGTTGTGATCGTGGCACTGTTGTGATCCTTGAAAGTGAGATCCTCAGACATTACCACACCCAGGCCCCTTACATTATTTTTCCGCTCTATTGTATGATCAGAGTTTGTAGTATACTCAGTTCTAGTTATTATCTCCTCAAGTTTCCATAACGAAGTAGCTGGAATTTGTCTTCATTGAACATCATATCATTTTCCGTTGCCCATTGGAAAACTTGGTTTACATCTTCTTGGAGGTTAACCGTGTCCTCGATAGATGACAGTCTCATGTAGATCCTGGTATCGTTTGCAAAGAATGACACGGTACATCTCTATGTCTGATATGAGGTTGAGGAACAGGATGGGGGAGAGCTTTTCACTATGGCAGCTTCCGATTTAACTTTGTGGTCGATTGGTTAGAAAGTTAAAGATTCATCTCCCTACTTTGCCAGTTATTCCTTTAGCACGTATTTTGTGCGCTATTACGCCATGTCAAAGGCTTTCGCAAAGTCTGTGTATATTACATCTGCACCCTATTCAATATTCTAATTAATGCTTTACTTAATGCTATGCCTAGCCAGCCCTATCATTATATGATTAGTTTTGATGATGATATAATGATTCACGCCACCGGATTCTCCAACACCCATAACATTCTTAATCCTTTATAAGCCTCGTGTCAGGACCTGGGGTTGATAATCTCTACTGATAAAACAAAGATATTCAATAGGCATCCTCCTCAACAGAGAGGCGCAGTTCTCCAGATCCAGTTGCATGATGGGTCTCTTCTACAATATGTAACCAGATACAGGTATCCAGACTTCGAGGTCCCACTACTTGGACCTGTTGTAACGAGACTTTGTCTCCAATACAAAGAATGGCTGAGAGCACTTAGAGTTGTGGCAGGTTTTCATCCCAGGTATGGAGTTAATGTTAAAATTGTGAAAATGAGGTATCTTGCATATATTAGATCATTGGCTGATTATACTATGGCACTACTTACTCTTGTGTCTGACTGGAATCTTGGAGGGCTGGAAAAACTGAAGAACGAAGAAATAAAGAACATCCTTGGATGCCCTCGTACTGCCAAGATTTCAAATATGCGGAAAGAACTCGATATTCCAAGTATCAGAGGTCGTATTACTGAAAGAAATATCCTCATTGGGGTTAATATGCTCAGGCAAGCCCAGTCATACCCCTGCACAGAAGCTCTCCAAACTTTCCTCAGCACTGGTGAACACTCCTCCAAATGGATCGAAAAAACTGGAACCGACCTCCACATGAACCAGCTACAACAGCGGTACTTCCCCGCTCCATGGGATATTACGCCATTTCAAACTACCATCCCTCCATTCCTCCCCTAAATACTTCTTAAATCACAACCAAAGCTTCTCCTTGAAGTCAGACAAGACGCCTTAAGCTGTATTGATAACTTAGTCACACAGAGCATACTCTTACACAAATTATTTATGTTGATGGTTCTGTTCACCAGTCCACTGGTGCAGCTAGTAGTGCTGCTGTTGTCATACAGAGTGATGGCTCTCATAAAGAAATTGGAACAAGCATCAATAACTGGGCCTCTACCCTCTACTCCTTGCACTCATATGCGTTCATGTATCTAAGGTTGACACTTTAATTGTAACTGATTCTCTGTCATCCACAAATGCTCACAACTCATTAAGTATAAATTGTGTTATGTTTGTGTCAGAAGCCAGATACAGGTATGGTAGGATTGTGGAGAGTGAACTCAGAGTGCACATGCTGTGGATTCCATCTCACGTTGGTCTTCAGATGCATGATAGAACTGATGAACTGGCTAAGTTGTATGCTTTCAAAGAGGGAGTAGATTACAATCTTGGCTTGTCAGTTAGTAAGCAGAACAATAATACGAAAAGAACTTCAGCTGAATTTTATTGACTTCAGACTCAGGGACACTGACATCAGTCAGTCCATCTATCATCATCCTGTTATGCAGGAGGAGCCACATGCCTATGGTGCATCCATGTAGATATCATGTCTCCCCTGACCCTCCTGTCCTCCAGTGTTGTCAGACCGATTTCCCTTAACCTTTCTTTATAGGACATTCCCCTTAGCTCTGGAACTAGCCTTGTTGCAAACGTTTGCACTTTCTCTAATTTCTTGACGTGCTTGATCAGGTGTGGGTTCCAAACTGTTGCTGCACACTCCAGTCTGGGGCTGACGTATACGGTGTACAGAGACTTGAACGATTCCTTACTGAAGTATCAGAACGCTATTCTCAGGTTTGCCAGGCGCCCATATGCTTCAGCAGTTATCTGGTTGATGTGTGTTTCTGGAGACGTGCTCGGTATTATAATCACCCTAAGATCTTTCTCCTTGAATGAGGTTTGCAGTCTTTGGCCACCTAGCCTATACTCTGTCTGCGGTCTTCTTTGCCCTTCCCAGATCTTGATGACTTTGTATTTGGCGGGGTTAAATTCGAGGAACCAGTTGCTGGGCCAAGTTTCCAGCCTGTCCAGGTCTCTTTGAAGTCCTGCTGCACTCGTGTGTGTGTGTGTACTTACCTAATTGTAGTTGCAGGGGCCGAGACTCAGCTCCTGGCCCCGCCTCTTCACCGACCGCTACTAGGTCCTCTCTCCCCCTGCTCCATGAGCTTTATCATACCTCGTCTTAAAATTATGTATAGTTCCTGCCTCCACTACATCGCTTGCCAGACAATTCCACTTCCTAACTACTCTATGACTGAAGAAATACTTCCTAACATCCCTTTGACTCATCTGAGTCTTCGGCTTCCAATTGTGACCCCTTGTTTCTGTGTCCCATCTCTGGAACATCCTGTCTCTGTCCACCTTGTCTATTCCATGCAGTATTTTGTATGTCGTTATCATGTCTCCCCTGACCCTCCTGTCCTTCAGTGTTGTCAGACCGATTTCTCTTAACCTTTCTTCATAGGAAATTCCCCTTAGCTCCGGAACTAGCCTTGTTGCAAACCTTAGCACTTTCTCTAATTTCTTTACATGTTTGACCAGGTGTGGGTTCCAAGCTGGTGCTGCGTACTCCAGTATGGGCCTGATGTACACAGTGTATAAAATCTTGAATGATTCCTTACTGAGGTACTGGAACACTATTCGCAGGTTTGCCAAGCGCCCATATGCCGCAGCAGTTATCTGATTAATGTGTGCTTCTGGCGATGTACTCGGTATTATACTCACTCCTAGGTCTTTCTCCTTGAGGGAGGTTTGCAGCCTTTGGCCACTTAGCCTATACTCTGTCTGCAGTCTTCTTTGCCCTCCTCCGATCTTCATGACTTTGCATTTGGCGGGGTTAAATTCTAGGATCCAGTTTCTGGACCACACATCCAGCCTGTCCAGGTCTCTTTGTAGACCTGTCTGGTCCGCGTCTGATTTAATTCTCCTCATTAACTTCAAGTCATCTGCAAACAGGGACACTTCTGAGTCTATCCCTTCCTTCATGTCGTTCACATATACCAAGAATAGCACTGGTCCCAGGACTGACCCCTGTGGGACCCCACTCGTCACTTGCGCCCACTGTGATACCTCATCATGGATCATGACTCACTGTTGCCTCCCTGTTAGGTATTCTCTGATCCATTGCAGTGGCCTTCCTGTTATACGTGCCTGTTCCTCTAGCTTCTGTACTAATCTCTTGTGAGGAGCTGTGTCGAAGGCCTTCTTGCAGTCCATGAAAATGCAATCAACCCACCCCAACCCTCCCTCTCATTTCTTACTTTAGTTACCTTGTTGTAAAACTCTAGTAGGTTTGTGACACAGGATTTGCCTTCCATGAATCCGTGCTGGCTGTCATTTATAATCTTGTTCCGCTCCAGGTGCTCCACCACTCTCCTCCTGATAATCTTTTCCAAGACTTTGCATACTATACATGTCAGTGACACTGGTCTATAATTTAGTGCTTCATTTCTGTCTCCCTTCTTAAAGATGGGGACTACATTTGCCTTCTTCCATACTTCAGGTAGTTGCCCAGTTTCAAGGGAAGTGTTGAAGATATTGGTTAGTGGCACACGTAGTGTCCCTGCTCCCTCTCTAAGGACCCACGGAGAGATGTTGTCTGGTCCCACCGCCTTTGAGGTATCAAGGTCACTTAGGAGCTTCTCCACCTCCTCCTCAGTTGTGTGTAATTCATCCAACACTTGTTGGTATATCCCTTGTGGCTGTATGCCACTGTTTTGTCTTCCCATTGTCCCTTCAGCCTCCACTGTACATACTTCCTGAAATCTCATGTTGAGCTCCTCAAATACCTCCTGGTCGTTTCTTGTGAGCTCCCCACCTTCTTTCCTCAGCCTGATTTCCTGGTCCTTGACTATTGTCTTCCTCCTGATGTGGCTGTAGAGTAGTTTCGGGTCAGACTTGACTTTCGATGCTATGTCATTTTTATACTGCAGCTGCACCTCCCTTCTTATCTGTGCATACTCGTTTCTGGCTCGTCGACTAATCTCTTTATTCTCCTGAGTCCTTTGCCTTCTGTACTTTTTCCATTCTCTAGAGCACTTAGCTTTTGCCTCCCTGCACCTTCGGGTAAATCAAGGGCTCGTCCTGTCCTTTCCATTATTTCTGTTACCCTTGGGAACAAACCTTTCCTCTGCCTCCTTCATTTTGTTGTTACAAAGTCCATCAATTCGTTTACTGATTTTCCTACAAACTCCTGTTCCCACTGAACCTCCTGCAGGAAAGTCCTCATTCCTGTGTAGTCCCCCCCCTTTATAGTTTAGCTTTTCCCTTTCTATTCCTGTTACCCTCTCCACTTTTAGCTCCACGATGTATTCAAAGCTCATAACTACGTGGTCACTAGCTCCAAGGGGGCCTTTCACATGTGATGTGCTCAATGTCTGAGCTACTCAGGGTGAGCACAAGGTCCAGTCTTGCTGGTTCATCTTCCCCCCTCTCTCTGGTAGTATCCCTAACATGTTGGTGCATGAGATTTGCTAGCACCACATCCATCATCTTGGCTCTCCATGTTTTGGGACCCCCATGTGGCTCCAGGTTTTCCCAATCAATCTCCCTGTGATTGAAGTCACCCATGACCAGTAACTTCACTCTACTTGAGTGGGCCCTTCTTGCCACCTCAGCTAGAGTGTCCACCATTGCTCTGTTGCATTCATCATATTCCTCTCTTGGCCTCCTGCAGTTCTGTGGTGGGTTATACATAACTGCAATGACTACCTTGTGTTCCCCTGACTGAACTGTACCTACTATGTAATCCCTTTCTCCAATCTCGTCCATACCTTCCATTTCTTGATAACCCCACCGGTTTTTTATTAGTAGTGCAACCCCTCCTCCCCCTTGCTCCTTCTATCCTTCCTCAGGATCTGATATCTGGGTGAGTTTTGTTTCTGTAACCGCTATGATGTCTGAGGACAACTCCTTGATTCTTTCGTGTCACTCCTCACATTTATTCATTATTCCATCCGCGTTCGTGTACCAAACCTTCAACTTCTTTTCAATAAGTGTGACTGGGGAGAGAGGTGGTTTGGGGGAGCAGGGGCCTATAGGGGGTTGGTGGGGGGTGGGGTCTGTGGTGTGGGGTGTGGAGGCAGAGGGCCTATGGGGGGCTTTCAGTGGGGGTAGAGGTAGTGGTGAGGGGGATGGGGTAGTGGTGAGGGAATGGGGAAGAGGGCCTATGAGGGGTTACAATGGGGGAGGGGGTTGTGGTGAGGGGGATGTGGATAGAGGGTACAGTGTGTGAGTTGTTGTGGGTTACTGTGAGGGTGGGGTTTGTGGCGAGGGGGATGGGGATAGGGTACATTGTGTGGGTTACTGTGGGTTTCTGTGGGGGTGGGGGTTTGAGCTGAGAGGGATGTATGGTTTACTGATGGGTTATGTGGGGGTGGGTTTTATGCAGAGGGGGATGTGTGGGTTACTGTGGGTTTCTGTGGGGGTGGGTTTTGTGCTGAGGGGGATGGGGCAGAGGGTGCAGTGAGTGGGTTTTGGGTTAGGTCGTTTGGCTGCTTTGGGATTGCCATGGTTGTGTTCCTTCTGTGGGTGGTACTGGAGGGGATTGTGTTTGTTCTTCCATGTGGGCCTGATTTCTCCTGCTCTCCACCTTCCTTGCCTCCCATTCCTCCTTGCAACGTTGCACCCTCTCTTTCAGTGTTATCCTTTCTTCTTGTGTTCTGTCTCGGTCTAGGTACACACTCCAGAACACCTGATTGTCCCTTAGGCATGCTGTCTCCTGCAGGATTCGGTTTTGAGCTGACTCTGCCTTGAAAATCACTTTGACTAGATGCTTTTTTCCCCTCGCAAACCACCCAATTCTCTGAAAATTTGTCAGCTGAGTCATGTCGTCCTCTCCTATTGCTTTCATGATGCTTTCAATCATTTTTTTCTCCTCCTGTTTCCTTGCCTCATAAGTTTCCCCATCTTCTTCTTGGAGCCCATATACAAAAATGGCCCTCTCCCTTTCATCCTCCCACTGTGCTTCCCTGAGCATCCTCTGATTCAAATTAGTTCCTGCCATTGACGCGTTGCTTCTTACTGTCTCTTCCCTATCTGGTGCCCCTCTGCTTATTTGTTCCTGGACATGGCAGTTGTCTGTTAGAACCTCTGTGTATAGCTTAGCTCCTTCATTGACTTTAGTCACCTAATTAGTTCTTGCTGTTCTCCCTGCCTTTTCCCATGCCCCCCTTGGGTACGATGGGGTCATCACATACAGTATATCTCCTTTGTCCCTTACTGTCCCCTCATCGGTGACTGAGGTTGTAGCTTTTGGTGTCATGGCTGTACTGTCCTTTGGTTCTTTAGGCTGTTTCAGACTCTTTAGTTCTACTAAGCTCTGTATCTTAGCTTCAGTTGCTGTGATTTGTAATTCTCATTTCCTGCTCTCCTCAGCTATTTTCTCTTCCATTTTCTTGCTGATCTTTTCCAGCCTTCTCCCCCACTCCTCTCTACTTGTGAGCTCTGCCTCACAGTCCTCTCTCCCAGGTTCACCACTCACTTCATCCACCATTCCTCTGGTTCTCCGTCCAGGTTTTTGGTGTCCCATGTTTTTTTTTTTCTTTTCACAGAAGGAAGAGCTTATGCCAAGGGTGCTGTGAAGGGGAGTGTTTGTTGTGGGGAGAAGAGAAGAGGAGACAGGGAGGGAAAAAGGATAGTGAGCTGGAGGGGGGGACAGCAACAGAGGGAAGAGAGATGGTGGGGAAGACCAATGGGGAAAGGGGGAAGAGCAATGGGGGGAGGGGAGTAGAAGGAGTAGGGAGGATGAGAAGGAAGATGATGAGGGAGAGAAAGTGGGATAAAGAGAGACAGAGAGTGTGGTTGAGTATGAGTTAGAGAGGAGGAAGGGAGAGACAGAGTGTGTGGAGCATGTGAGTTGGGGAAGATCAGCCTTTAGTGTGCTTGCAGGCCTTGGAGGCGAGGGGAGAGAGAGGAGGAGAAAGAAGAGGTGAGGGGGGAGATGGAGGAGGTATATGAGGAGTATGATAGAGAGGGACAGAGAGTGTGTTTGAGTGTGAGCTAGAGGGTTAGAGAAAGAGGAGGATAGAGAGAGATAGTGTGGTTGAGTGTGAGTTAGAGAAGAGAGGGAGAGAGAGAGGGAGAGAGAGAGGGAGAGAGAGAGAGAGAGAGAGAGAGAGAGAGAGAGAGAGGAGAGAGAGAGAGAGAGAGAGAGAAGAGAGAGAGAGAGAGAGAGAGAGAGAGAGAGAGAGAGTATGCTCCACTTTCTTGGTTTGCCTGCCCCCCCTCTCATCTGCGACTGCTTGACAGAGTAGAGAACAGAGCAAGACGTCTCATCTCTCGCCTGGACCCATCCTGGATAGATCTGTCATTTCAGCAGAGCCTTCAACATAGGAGGGATGTGGGTGGCCTTACTGTTATGTACAAGGCCAATATTGTCAAAATACCACACTTGGATCCACTTCGAGGACAGCGTGAAACAAGCTTTTATGGCTGTACCCTTCTCCAGAACATCACTCCATCTGAGATCATACATACCCAGGATGACTCGAGTATGGAACACATTCGTACAGCATAATGATGTCAACGAGATAAAGTCAGTTGATCAAATGAAAATGCTGGCCCACAGATGGCTCCAACTTCATCCTGTTCCCTACTTGTATGTCTCATAACAATAAAAATGCTTTCAAATGAGCTGATGTAGGTAACAGCTCTTAGCTTGCCAATAAAGTTAGGAATCCTTAACCTGTAAATAGCTTGTCCCTTGTCAAACCCTGTGTAAAAAAAAAAAAAAAAAAAAAAAAAAAAAAAAAAAAAAAAGGGAGGAGAGTTTAGAGTGTGTGGGGCGTGTGGGTTGGGTAGTGTTTTTGCTGGCCTAGGCGAGGGGAGAGGGAGGGGGAGAATGGAGGGTAGTTGGGGGAAAGATGGAGGAGGTATAGGAGGAGTACCAGGAGGAGGAAGAGAGGGAAAGAGATAGGTAAGGGAGGTTGGTAGGAAGGGGGGGAAGTGGGGAAAGATGGAGGAGGTATAGGAGGAGGAGCAGGAGGAAGGGAGGGAAAGAGAGAGGGAGGGAAGGAAAAGAGGGGTAGGGGAGTAGGTAGGGATAAGGGAGGGAGGTGGGGGGAAGATGGAGGAGGTATAGGAATAGGAGGAGGAGCCGGGGGAGGAATGGAGGGAAAGAGAGAGGGAGGGAGGGAATAGGAGTGGTAGGTAGGGAGAAGGGAGGACAGTGTGGGGAAGATGGTGGTATAGCAGGAGGAGGAGCAGGAGGAAGGGAGGGAAAGAGAGAGGGAGGCAGGGAATGAGAATGGTAGGGAGGTAGGTAAGGAGGAAGGGAGGGAGGTGGGGGAAGATGGAGGAAGTATAGGAGGAGGAGGAGGAGGAAGGGAGGGAAAGAGAGAGGGAGGGAGGGAAAGAGAGAGGTAGGGGAGGTACAAGGAGAGTGTGAACTGTGGGTATGTGTGGGTATGAGTGGGTTTATGAGACGGGTCCGTTATGGTAGTGTGTGTGTGCGTGTGTGCGTTACTATCCTGCCACCCAAGTCAAGCGAGGGAAGAGGGAGGAGGAGAGGGAGGGATAATCTCGCTGCCAGGCTTATGGGCCTATCCTAGGCTCTCCACGTGTAAGTTTATTCAGGTATACACAAATACAGTTACATAGAATTATCATACATAGCAGCATATATGTAAAGAACCTGGGATAACCCAAAAAAGTCAGACAGAGCTGATCAAAATATCGACTTGGATGACAGCCAATAAACTTACGCTTAACGCTGACAAAACCTACTACATTATGTTTGGTAGCAGAGCAGGAGATGCGCAAATTAACATTAAGATCGACAACACTCTAATTGCCAGGCATAATGAGGGCAAATTCCTAGGCCTATACCTCGACAACAACCTGAACTTCAGCACCCATATCCAACACATAACCAAAAAAGTATCCAAAACGGTTGGGATCCTCTCCAAGATACGATACTACGTGCCGCAAACTGCCCTTCTCACACTATACCATTCACTTATATATCCATACCTCACCTATGCTATCTGTGCTTGGGGTTCAACTGCAGCAACACACCTAAAGCCAATAATAACCCAACAAAAAGCCACAGTAAGAATAATCACTAAATCCCATCCCTGGGAACACCCCCCCCCCCCACTCTTCATAGATCTAAACTTACTCCCTGTTCAGAACATCCACACTTACTACTGTGCAATCTACAACTTTGGGGTCCAGTCACTGGACCCATTATGTACCTTTGTAATCTTTTGACTACCGCCCACAGGATGGGTATGGGTGCATAAAGATATTAAACTAAAGTGTGTGTTGTGTGTGTGTGTGTGTGTGTGTGTGTGTGTGGGGTGTGTGTGTGTGTGTGTGTGTGTGTGTGTGTGTGTGTGTGTGTGTGTGGTGTTGTGGTGTATGTGACTCAACAATCAATATTTGCACCAATAACTCATTACAGTGTGAATTGCTCATTACTCTATAATTTGTTCATGATTGTAGCCAAAGTATAAACGTAAGTAACCATTCTACAGAATTCATTACCTTTGTAACTTGTGAGCTCATTACCTTTGTACCTAGTTCAGCTATCAAAACTTTGGGGCCCAGTCCCTGGACCCATTACGTACCTCTGTAATCTGTAAATACCTTTGTAACTTGTCATGATTGTGACCAGACTTACCTGGAGTTCATTACCTTTGTAAATTGTGAGTTCATTACCTTTGTAAATTGTGAGTTCATTACCTTTGTAAATTGTGAGTTCATTACCTTTGTAAATTGTGAGTTCATTACCTCTGTAACTTGCTCAGCTATCAAAACTTTGGAGTCCAGTCCCTGGACCAATTATGTACCTCTGTAATCTTTTGACTACCGCCCACAGGATGGGTATGGGGTGCATAATAAACATATTAAACTAACTAACTAACTAGTTGTGACAGAACCCACAGGCACAACACCAGACACAAACATCTCTATGACATTCCCCGTGTGCGACTAAACCTTTACAAAAATGTATGTCAAAGGCCCTAAAATCTGGAACACCCTACCTGAAAATTCCAAAACTGCAGACACATTCATCACCTTCAAAACTACCATCAGAAAACATCTTATCTCCCTGATACACCCTGTCAACTAATTACACGAATACCACCTGGTGGTTCACACTTACACTCATTCACCCATTTGACCATAAACAGAAATATCAATCTCAATCTCAAAATAATGAATCTTAACTAGTCATAAGTTGGCCTGTGATACTCCAATACTGAAACTATGTATAGTGCCAAAACAAAAGCATTCACATTGCTAAACTCACAAACTAGTATTTAGTCACTTAGCCATAATACCAACTTACCTCATAATTTTGTAATATTTTAAACTTAAGATTTAATCTAAGTCTGCCCGAAATGCCTAGCCATGCTAGGTGTTCTAGTGGTACACTCTGTAATTATTATTTTACTACATGTAAACCACACAATAACCAAATTCTGTAAACTCAGCATTGTAATCCTTATAGAGAATAAACTTTGAATTGAATTGAAAAAAACTTATTTCCATTGGGGTCCTTTGCATGCTGCTATGTACCGAGAGAGCCTGTACCGGCAGTACCCTGCCTATGCCTTTTCACCTACTCGTGTATTCCTGGAGCTATACTTAATGAGTAAACACCTGTGCAACTACACGTGTATACCTGGAGCTATACTTACTGAGTAAACTGTGTGTGTGTTTGTGTGTGTGTGTGTGCCCAATTAATATTTGCACTAATAACTAATTACAGTTGTGACTGGGTGGACGTGTGAATTGCTCATTATTTCGTAATTTGTTCATGTTTGTAACCATATATAAACGTGTAGATGATACATTACCTTTGTAACTTGATCATGATTGTAACCAGATCTACCTGGAGTTCGTTACCTTCGTAACTAGTTCAGCTATCATAACTTTGGGGTCCAGTCCCTGGTCCCATTATGTACCTCTGTAATCTTTTGACTACCGCCCACAGGATGGGTCTAGGGTGCATAATAAACATATTAATTAAACTAACACAGTTCAAATTGAAGTCAAACAGAGAAAACCAAAAAGATTAATATCATATGTTATTTAGTAAGTTAGTTTTAATTAAGATTAGTGAACATAACATACAAATGTTTAGTAGTCTTGAGGACACACTTTAAAGGCGCCATGAGTTCGGCCACCACCCGTACAGCAGTTTAATAGAATGTCAAATTTGCACCTATTAGGACTGAACATATGGGGTGTCATCTAATAGAATGCAGCGTCAACAATATTTTGAAGTCAATCACATTAAGTAAAAATGAAAATCAGTAGTTAATAAAATTGGGGCTTATTCCATCCAATAGCAGTATGAACCTTGTGTTCAGGAAACCATATCACTGGTGAAAATTTGAAGGCGATCAGATGTGTCGTTCTCTACTTATGGCACAGATTCCCAGGATTCCAAGTTTTTTTTTTTTTTTGTATTTTTACTATTTTATAATATCAGTAAATTTGACTGATAGGATACGAAAATTAATATGTACTATCCTGACTCTAAGATGCATCAGCTATTAAATACTGAAGCTGCTCAGGAGATGTAAACTCAAAATAATTTAACTGGGTTTAACTAGAATGAAAACTTCACACTATTTTGCACATATAATTGTCAAAACTACACCTACACATTTCAATTTGACTCTCCATCGCCGTCGTAATTATGGCACATCTTCTGAAAATCCGAAGCTGCGCCACTGAAGGTTTTAATGTTAATGGTTTAGAAAAGTACTAGTCTTTTGGAGCTGTCATTGGAAGGAGATTGCAGCTTTTTGAGTAACTAGTCACCTGACGGCTTAAGCTGCTGTAGTTGTCGTATAGTAATCAAGACTATTTTGTGTGTCCCGTCAACTTCTGGCTCCAACACCGTCTGGTCGCCGTAACTGTCAGTCGTCCTCAAGACAAGTTTTCGTGTTCTACAACTCTGGCCTACAACAACTGCTGAACGAGACTTCCTCGTTAATTTACACGACCTACCATGACTCTACAGAGCTATGTACTTCCTGAGATTGCTTCAGACTCAACATTTTTCTGAATATATATCCGTTGTTTGCATTGGTCACAGATCTATTGTTTTTATTTTCAAAATAGCTTCAGATAGGGTTGGTGCCTTTTTTATTTATATTATAGATACATATTTTACAATTATCCGTATCCCAATCTGATAATTTTTCTGTTTATTTCTTCCTAAAGGAAGCAGATTGATTCATCTTCCAGCTTCCTTTCTCAAATTTAGAATCTCCCAGTCACTACTATTAAAATATGCAGCATTTTTCGGTACACTTAGGAAATACCTTAAAGCATTTAGTAAAAATTATATTTGGGGCAATAAAACTGGATATTAAGTGGTACAACGCAAAAAAAAAAAAATTGACTTGCTAAAAAACCACTATCATAAATGTTATCTCACTTGTTCTGAAATGCGACTAATCTTGTAGGAATGAGTTCAGCAGCTTCAAAATGACCAGTCTTCCACAAATCATACAGTTAATCCACTGCACCGCCAGTTAAAAAGAAAAAAAACTTTTATAAACCTAGATATAAGTTCTTTCCATAACTGTTTCCAGCAAGGAAGAGTCCAAGCAAACAAAGGCAAACACGAAAGGTGGAGTTTTGTGCTAGTTTGTACCCTTCAACAATATATTTACAAGCTGTAAAATGTAATGAAATTACGCCAAATGATAAGGAATGTGAGAACAAAGAGTCAAAACAGTTGGTTTCCTACCTCAAAGTAGACCAGTACTGTATGTGTACTGGACCAGCCTGAGTGTCTGTCTGCCCCCAGCCAGGCGTGGAAGCTTAACATAAACTAAGCCATGGGAAAGCTCTCAACCAATTTGTTGGTGTTAGAATTGGACAGCAAATCAGAGTAGTGGGGCCCCTATTGCAAACTACTCTAATCTGACTGGCAATTTGGCTAATCTAGAGGGTATGCACAAATGGGTGTGCGATGAATGCTGAATAAATTGTAATGCACCTGGTGCATGCAACAAACATCTCACCTCAGAACATATCCTGCAACAATGATGCAAAATAGTAACTCAAAGCTTCAAGTTGCACTCAAAATATAAAACATTCATTGACGACACAAATGAACCTATACACAGTTGGTCACACAAAAGATGGAATGAATTAGGTCCAGTGGAGACATTCGGTAACTCCCGATTGTAGTAAATATGGATTACTTATGAACAGAGGCGATAACTGGTTGATGAACTGTCGAGTTCTTTACATAATTATCTTGATGTGGAGAAGAGGTTCTTGTTCTATGGAACTGGACTTCTTTGTTTCCTTTCTCGGAACAAATCTAATTACCCCCACTCCTCCCTTCCTATCTTTAACATTTCACCTCCTTTCCTCATCCCTCTCTTCCCTTCCTTTCTTCCAGTCTGACTCTGAGGATTTTCCCTTGGAAATTATAACTTATGGGTAGAGGAAAAAATTTCTTTGTCTGTGTCATTTCATTGAGGTCCTCGGTGGTGGTGTTGCTTGTCGTGGAATCTGGATTATCTTGACATATGCTGATCCGGCCTTCAAAGTTCCGGTGGGTGGCTTTGGGTGTCCTCAAGGTGATGGGTGTATCTCTGGAGGTTGCCTGTCGGTTCCATGGGGTGGCGGCCAAAGAGGGAATGGCTAATGAAGGATTTCCGACCACCCTTTTTTTTTGTCTGCGGAGATGGCTCGGTAGATGTGAGGTTGCTATCGAGGTTTGTTGGTTTACAGGTATGAAGGGTAGGGTACCGGTTCTATGCAGCATCTGCACTACCAGCCACACTGAAGAACCTCTTAGTTGTAGAGAATATACAGTCACTTTTTTTCTCCTCCATCCCGACACTCCCCTCCCTTTATTTGATAAAATAAAATAAAAAATAACTTTATTATAGCCACACACATTCCCATGAACTTTCTCCTGGGCATCTTCCTTCCTCAGCAACATCCTCGCAGAACCCCAGTGTGTCAACAGACCTTTCTCTGGACTATTCCAAGAACCAGGTGCCACTGACTCCAAACCATGGAATGGGTGGGGTTTGAACCCTTGGCAAGTGTCCTAAACTCCAGGCTAGTGTGTTCACCACTTGGCCAGCTGGCAGAGTGGTTAATGCACTGGCCTGGAGTTTTAGGACTTGCTTTTCATGGGTTCAAACCCCATCCATTAGGTCGTTTGTTTGCAATCATGTTATGACGATCTTAAGTCATAATGGCGGCTTTGAGGGAGCCTGAGCTAGAGCTCGCCACAGCCACGGTGGCTGGAGATTCATCTGTAAAAATCTTGCATTTGTGGCCATAGTGCTAACTTCCCTATGGTGAATAGAAATATACCTAGTTGGATAAATCATACTAGTTAGCTGGCCGAGTGGTTAACACTGGCCTGGGGATTCAGTACTTACTTGCCATGGGTTCAAACTCCACCCATTTCGTGATTTATTTGCAATCGTGTATTACGATTTCATGAATCACCCGACTCCATTACCGAAGCTCTGACCGACCCTTTCCATATATATGACCTTGACTCGACCTTAACCATGATTCCGACTCCCTCTTCCATACAGTGCACCGATTTTCGGAGCGTTCGCACATCAAAGGACGGACCAACTGCGATAATTCGTCCAAGCGACCTCGACCGATGAAACTAATCCTGTTACTATTCGCTCTTATTCTCAGAAACAACCTGCTTGACAATCTCTCCTCTTGCAATCTATTTTTCAAGGTAATTCTTTACTCTTCAACCAACAACACTTACAGTATCAGAAAAACATTCTTTCGACATGTTGACTGAAAGATTGAAAAGACTACAGTGAGGGGACTCCTCTCACGATAGGTAACCATTGCTTTCTCAGTTCTTTCTGCGAAACTTCTACCTCATACCATCATTCAACGAGACTTTCTAACATTTGTTGCAGAACTTTTGGAGTAACTAAATTAACATTTGACTGCTGTGAACTTCCACCTTCGGTGTATATAGCAGGACAACGTTTACAAGTACGGGAATTAATCCCTGCGCCAGAGCAAAGTAGAAACTGCTGGCACCTTGGCCATCCAGCTAAATATTGCAGGTCAATAACACAATGCCCAGTCTGTGGTGCAGCTGACCATAGCAGTCCATCCTGCAGCCGACCTCCCATGTACCTTAACAGTAAATTATCAGTGATTCTCAACCAGGGGTAAATTTACCCCTTGGGGGTAAAAAAAAAAATAAATGGCAAGGGGTAAATATTTTATGTACCTGATAATTCGATAATTGAATAGTTTATTTTTTTTCTGACCTTGTTTTTCTGTCTCTTTATGATGGCGATAATTTTTTTGCATGGAAGTAACCTGGAGTTTACCTGGAGAGAGTTCCGGGGGTCAACGCCCCCGCGGCCCGGTCTGTGACCAGGCCTCCTGGTGGATCAGAGCCTGATCAACCAGGCTGTTACTGCTCGCTGCACGCAAACCAACGTAAGAGCCACAGCCCGGCTGATCAGGAACTGACTTTAGGTGCTTGTCCAGTGTCAGCTTGAAGACTGCCAGGGGTCTGTTGGTAATCCCACTTATGTATGCTGGGAGGCAGTTGAACAGTCTCGGGCCCCTGACACTTATTGTATGGTCTCTTAACGTGCTAGTGACACCCCTGCTTTTCATTGGGGGGGATGGTGCATCGTCTGCCAAGTGTTTTGCTTTTGTAGTGAGTAATTTTCGTGTACAAGTTCGGTACTAGTCCCTCTAGGATTTTCCAGGTGTATATAATCGTGTATCTC